>PVLD010017883.1:0-40553 GCA_004027595.1 Dinomys branickii | reverse complement strand
CCCTACTATCTTATCTATAATTTGGTATTTCCTTTAATGTTTTTGTGTTAACTAATGTGAAGATAACTATGTAATACAACATCCAGTTCTAATTCCCTACTATATTCTGTATAACTTTGTATTTTCTGTATTGTTTATGGCTTTTCTGGTTCATATGTCTCCATTCTTTTGTCTTTAAAATAAAATAAAAAAAAAAAAACAAATTAAAGGGCCCTAAATTAAAGTATAATGCAAAAGGTAGCATCACATGGAGGGCACTCAGCAAGTTTTTGTTTATTTAATCAATTAATTAACAAGCGACAGTCTTCTAATGCAGCACTTCTCTAGACTTTGAATTGATATTAAGAAAGGTACTTGAAAAAATAGAAGAATGTTGGGTTTTTCTATAAGTAGTGTCTTCCTCCTTCTGCTTACAACAAATGACAGAGTGAATTGATTTATGAAATCAACACAAAAGAAAAGAAAAGAAAAAGACACAGGAAATGACCAGAGTTAAGTCAATCTTATTTCTTCTGGAAAATAATAACATCTCAAATGACTAGTCTTACCATCCTGCAAACACAGACGTTCAGCTATCCTGCAGTCATTGCCTCCGTGTTCCCAAGGGAAATAAAAAGACAACAGTCCAAGCAAAATTACTTCATTTACTTAAATGAGATTCGTTTCTAACAGTATTGGACTTCTCTGGTTGGTTGGACAAGGTTTCATAGAGTCATAAAGAAACCTTTACCCCCTAAATAAATGAACGTAGAACTGAGATTTAAAACCACCTCATTGGCTTTGTTCATTATTTTTCCAATAGACCAACCAAATTTTCAACCGTCTTATCCAAATCTTAGCATGAAAAACCCTTCCAGGGTCAGAGATGGGGAACAAAGATGACTTGAACCTGTGGACACAAAATAATGTCCAGGCATCCTTTTCTTGGGAAGTTCTATGAATCTCTTTGGCTTTCTAAATCCCTTTCTAAACCAAAGACCTTGAAGCCATCTCCTAACCACTTGTGAAAGAAGACAGCATAGATATGAGTTTCAAAACAGTTTGCAGAAAAGAGCACTTCAGTCTACCAGTTCGGAATAATATCCTTTCCCTTCACCACATGACAAATTGCACCACAGCTCTGTAGTTCCGTAGTGACCCTCACATGTGTACTCACCTATGCCAGCGCCCCCTGCTGACTGTGTAGTGAGGCAAACCACAGAACTAGAGAGCAAACTGAAGTCTGAAAATTGTCAAAAGCCTACCTAATTACCTTAGCTGCTTTTTTGTGACTAGGACAAAATACCCCTCGCCCATAACTTAAAGGAGGGGACATTTATTGTGGCTCATGTTTTTCATCCAGTTTGCTGGTTCCAAGTCAGGAAGGCATAGCGGAAGGACTTGGGTGAAGGAAACCTGCTCAAGGCATGGCAGCAAGGGAGAAGAATCAAGGGAGGAGACAGGAATGGAGGTACATAGCCTTCTGGGCCACACCCACAGTGACCTAGCTCCTCCTGGAAGGTCCACACCCCAACACCAAGTTCACTATAATGCCCCCATAATCCAATTTCCCTTCAAATACTTGAGACTTTGGGGCCATTTTAGATCTAGCTAGGATTGAAGTCCAGCTACATGGATAAGCAGCCCACTGCTATCTGTATCTCACTGCAAATTTGAGTATTAATCACTTTATCATTATAAGAGATGAGATATATCATTTTCTTGGAAATAATAATCATGTCAACTGAAACACTTTTATGTTCAGTTAGATATTCCTTAGGCTATGACTCATTCCTTTGCACTCCACAGATCTTGGTTTTTCAATTTGTATGCAACAAGATAATTTCCACCTATCAGAAGTAAACTTCTAAAGGGCAGTATTTAAATATGATTCATCTTAGAATATTTATTCATCTTACAGATATTTTGTACATACTTGGAATTGAATAAAAATGTTAAGTTGGAGTGGGCGCATGAAGAATAGGAAAGCTTAACAAAACAAAAAATCTCCCAGTATTTTCACAAGCCTAATTAATTGGCTTAGCTGATCTATTTTCAAATGAGTAGTACAGCAGTATATTTATATATCTTCTGTGACATACACATTGAAAACCTACTTTTGAAAGCAGTTAAATGCAGGAGATTATACATAGCTCAGATGTTAAATATTTGGCATCCAGATTTTAGACTAAAATCTTCTATTTCTCTTAAGACTGTATATCCTGAAGGTAGAAGAGAAAAAGAGGCAAAAAAAAAAAAAACAAAGAACAACAAATACCAGCCTCTGCTTGTACAGCGAACATCTGAGCTAGAATACAGAAATGTTCCACGGCCTTTGGATAGAACTTCCCTTCTTAACACACGTATGCCCTTGGCAAAAAAAAAAAAAAAAAACAAGAAACAAACATGGAAAGTAAAAGTGAGATGCGTCCCTCTCTCACCCCCAGAGGAATACCATTTGAGGAAAGCATACATTATCCTCTTGCTTGTAACTACTCCTGGTTCTCCTATAAGAGTTATTCATACCTAGCACACAAACACAGACAGCTAGGCAAAACTCACTTTTCTTCCTCAGCGTTAGAGACAAGGTTTACTTGGGAGTCTCTGACCTCCTTTTGGCCATAATCTAAGTAGGCCAAGGGTCAGCCATAGCCAGACATTCAGCACTAAACCAATGACTCTTATGGATAAGTTATGCACCACGCTTAGGAAAATTATTTTATTGTACATTCAGAGTTCCCTTGGTGCTCACAGAATTAATGTAGACTTTACTCATGCAAAGAATAAGCAGGATAAATTGATGAAAAAGGATTGCTGTTCCTGAGTGATGTAATTCCCAGACACTCGCTCCGTTTGCACCTTCCCCACCCCCGCCACTGCTAACCTCCACAACATGATACCATGCCAGCTATGACAGCCGTCAGCCAAATGCTTTCGCTTCCCTAGAAAATGTTCATAAAGTAGTTTGAATGTCCAAAGTAATGATTTATGTTCATGTTGTAAGTATAATGGCTCATGGAACAATGAATGGTTAGAAGGTTGTGCAGTTAAGCATCTTCTGGATCTCCGTGCACAGGACACGGGTTCTGCAAGCCATCTCGTCTACCTCAGCAGTAATCTCCCTCACACAGTTGCCTGCCAGCCCTAAGTCTCCTACTTGGGAAATGTAAGAAGTTGACATAAACGAACTGTGACTTCCCTCCAACTGGGCACAAGGGACAAACTGCCAGAATCACTGCAAATGGTCCATGAGATATTTTCTTTGACAGTTGATTTTATTCTTTCACTCCAAAATGTATCTGAGTGAGGTAAGTCCCCCCACTCAAGCCTCTTAGCCAACTTCAGCCTTGGCAGATCTACAACACAGCTTTAGGAATGGCTGTAAATTATTGCTATGCTTTTTGTCATGGGTATCTAAGCAAAGCAATGTGACATATTTTCTGAGCTACTTAAACATTTCCTTATACAGTGACTAAATGTTAGTACCCATTTGAAAACCACTTCAGTGCCCATAATGGCTGCCCTAAAAATCAGTGTTGCTAATCTCACATAATTGCTGACCACGTTGTAATATCACCAAGGTAAACATCTGTTGAGCGGAGGGAAAATCAACAGCATTCTCGCAAATCAGGCAGACCTGTGAATCTTCTTCCTTCTCCTCTGACCAATTTAAAATTTAAATGACTAGCAGTCAGAGAAAGCAGACTCTTGTCACCAGATGCCACTTGCCACACTCCAAGGGCCCATCTGCCACACTGAATGCCTCGATCAAGCTACTTCACAAAATGCTCTATGAAGAGCTTTTAAATGGATCTGGGTGCTCTCCAATTTGGTAAGTCGGTTTTCGCAGGCAGCCTCCCTTCTGAACATGCCAGTACCTGCTATGTCACAGTCGTTTCTCTCACCTCCCAGAACCACTGTGTGAATATTTGTTTCCACTCTCTAGATGGAGACCTAGGTAACCAATGCCAGACCTCATTAAAATTTGAAGTCATCTTGGCACCAGAGCAACATGGAGGAAGGAAACACGCAGACATCTGTACATTGGATGCCAGACGAGCTTTGTAGCCCAAGGAAAGGCAGGCACTGTCAACTTGAAGAAATTCTAAAAAGAAAACCCTTCATCAGTTTCTTGGTTATACAGAGTGGGTTTGAGAAGTCAGTACATCCTGATCCAAGCCCATGAGATCTGTTTTGCATCTCCCTTGGGCCTCATTCCACTCAAGCCATACACATCATTTCCCAGCTCTGCCAACAAGTTCATGTCATGATGTTCTGCGCCCAGTGAGTGAGGACAGAGGTGCTTCGTGGGCTGTGTAGATTCTGACTGATATTGGAACCTCTTTGGGTGGAGGTCCCTCTGAATAGACTTACCAATGACTTTTATGATGTCCCACAAATTGCAGGCATATCTTTTGTACAATTTTCTATCAATAAGCACGTGTGTTTTGAAAAAATATTTTTCTGCTGTTATATGGACAGTGCTACTATGAATAGGTTTACACTTATCACCTAATTCACACATACGTAGAAATAAATGGGTAAATGGACAACTTAAAAATTGCCATGATGGTGTATTAAGTAATCTAGTCCAGCAAAAGCGATAACACTCCAAAACAAACAAAAGAGAGATCTCTTTTGAGAAAACATCCAGCCCACCCTGGGGCCAGCCTTCAGAACGTGTGCCCTTGGCTTCTCTGTTGATAAGTATGCAGCAACTTGCTCCCCAAGAAGCTGCACCTCTTCTCTGTCCACCTTTATGCCCACCTCACCTACTCCTTTTAGGCTTCTCCCAGCAGAATCGAACTTCAGCCCTTGTGTGCTCCAACGATCAGGGTATATATAAAACTCTCTCAGCAGTTATGTTGGCACCCCTCTACATGGATGAAGATAAGTAATACCGTACATTTTCCCTATCCCTCTGAGGAAAAAAGGATCGTGGCTTCGATGCCCCCTACAAAGTCTCTCTCCCAAATCTGATTTTAGTCTCTCAAGTTAACTGGAAGTGAGTGGTCAGTTTATTTAGTCAGAACTGATTTTACAGTCGCATGGCATGTTCTCCATAGTTATCTGAGTTTTTTTACTTTAAAATATAGGAATACCTACCACCTGCTCCACGGTGCTGAGGCACTGATCTGACCACTAAAATTCCAAGACCTAAATGACACTTGTGATCTAAAAGGCTTTCTAGCAAATTTAGGGGTTTGAGGTCTGATTTGACTTCTCCCGTATACAGTGGAGGCAATAAAAAGCCTTAAGAATCTAAATTCTAACTTCAAGGGACCATAATTCCCAACCACTAGGGGAGAATTACCTAGGACATCACTAGCCTGAATCTACAGGGGACTCTGGAGTTAACTAGACATGGAAACTCCAGGGTATCAGTTTTCCCAATGTTGCTATTCTTGAACAAACATCCTTGGATGCCTTCTCAAATGAAAAACTTATATTTTTGTGCCCCTGAGCCTGCCAAAGGTGGGGTCTTGCTAATTGCTGAGGTGATTTCAAGCCATGTTCCCTTATGACCTGATACAAATTACTTTGCCTTTCAGGTTGAGGGAGGGTCTCACTGTGTAGCCCAGGCTGGCCTCAAACTCACAATGATCCTCCTGCCTCAGTCTCCCAAGTGCTGAGATTTCAGGCAAGCATCACTACACCCAGTTGTGGCCACTTTTTAATGCTAATCTTTTCAGCAACCATGGTCTCCTAGACTCTAAATTTGCAGGCACATCCTTTCTGATAAACTACAAATTTTTCACATTTGCTTTTGTATTTGATTCTTATTGTAGATCTGACTAAGAGTTGCCAGCAGTACTCATACCACAGCCAAAACTTTGGGCTGCCTTGACATTTCCTCTGCCATATTCATTAGTTCATCACCTTTAATCTCAGACTCCAACATCTCAGGAAATAGACAAAATAATGACAAATTTTCTGACAAGATGTTTAGCCTAATTTCCAATAGAGTCTTTTCTTTCCCAGAGTTTGACCCTTACTTTCTGCATTCCTATCAGAAATCTGATCTTCTGAGTTCCCACCAGAATCTCCCATCAACCTCTGCTTACAGCATTCTACAGCTTCTCTAGCTAGCATCTCCAAGCCTTTCTAAACTCCTCCCATAAACCAGTTCCAAAGGTTTCTAAACCACTTAGTCAGGTACATTCACAGCAATGACACCCCTTCTCTAGTACCAAAATCTGTATTAATCACTTACCTATCACTGGGATGCAACATCTGATACCCTACAACTTAAAGGAGGAGAAGTTTATATGGTTCAAAAGGCCCAGTGGATTCAGTTTGAAGTTGGCTGTCTGCAAAGCAGAAACCCATGTTGGAGGAAAGCTGCTCCTCCCTTGGCAGGTAAGAAACAGAGAGAGGGAAGAAAGAAGCCAGGAACACAATGTACTTCACTGGTTCATGCCCCCAGTGACCCAACTCCAAACAAAGCCCGCCTCCTCCCACACTCATCGCTGGGCGAATCCCCATGACTTAATCACTTTTCAAACACATGAGAGAATGTTTTTAGATCTAAACCATAATATCCAGTAATGTGTTCAAGGCTGACCTTCCATTCAGCCCTCCAGTTCTACTCAGGCACCAGACAACATTTATGGAAAAGTAGATTTTTCTACTGAGGTCTCATGATCAGTTCTTACTGTCTCATGATGTTCTCTCTTCCACTTCTAAATTTGTTCTGCTCTTCTCTCCCCACCACCACCATGTTTTCCATTGCTTGAAAGCATACTTTCCCTGCTTTCTGCTTATCCTTTCCTGTTCTCCTACCCTTTGATTCTGGGTCTACTTGGTAGTCAAATCCACGTCATTCTACATAAGCCTTAAGTATATGGCATCATAAAGTATGAAGTCAACCTGAATTACTTAATTCATTAGTTTGCTTTTAACTCCGCAAACATTTATAGAACATACACTATGTGCCAGGTACTATTCTAGGTGTCAGAGACAAATCAATGTAGCTGAGTCAGCAGAAAAATCAGCATCTTTCTTATTATGAACTCTGTAGTCTACTGGGAAATACAGTCAAGATAACACAAAACAAATATGTAGTATATCTGATATACTGTTAAACTCTATGAATAAATAAAAACAAGATAGTAGTAAAGGGCCTCCTGGAGAGATTGTGGCAGCTCTTTAGATCAGAAGATATCTTGCCCATATGCATTGACCTCTTAGTTACAGCTGGTTGGCTCAAACTATTCATCTCCCTAAGCCAGGGCAATAGAGCTTCTCTTAGGGATGCGCACGGTTGTGATACATACCCAAGAGAAAGGGTCAAGTTGATCTTTGCGTTGTGTGAACTGACATGTCAAGGCAGCTTATAAAGGCAAACGAGTGGACAGAGAGCTGTGATATGGAGCAGAAACAAATTGGAAATAAGAGGTCATGTAGGGAGGAAGAGGATGAAGGTGAAGGACTGGGAATTATCTGTTTAACAGAACTAGCTGCATGTCCTCGAGACTTAGGATATTCTTATCCTGAAACTACAATGAGGCTGCTATACTCTTTTATTTTGTTGAGCGATTTCTGCTCTGTGTAACTACTTGCAACAGAATATCTTTCTTTGTGTGCTGGTTTTTCAGAGCAACATACATAACAGACTCATTAATTACGTTGAATGTTTCTGCTTTCCCAGGCCCTGCATCTTCTTATGATATAATGTCACTGAAACACCTAATCTTTAACCCACTAGTCTCATTTTTTCCTCTAGGAAACCTGACTTTCTTAAAGAACAAGAGTCAGCAAACTTTCTGTAAAGGACTAGAAAGTATATTTTTCCAATTAAGATTTTTCAGGCCACTACTAATTTGTCGGTTCCAATCACTCACTTTTGCTGCTGTAGTATATAAGCTCAATGGTCAATTAATAAGCAAATGGGATTAACTGTGTTCAAATGGAACAGGCTGGGAGTTAGGACTCCCTGACTGACTCTGAGTCTGCTATTAATTAGCTGACTCTTCCATTCATTAGCTATGTAACCTAGAACAGGTTACTCAACTTCTCTAGCTAAGCATCAGTTTCTTCAACAATAAAATCAGCATATTCATAGCACCCATCTTAGGATCACTGTGAAGATTCAGTGTAATAGTGTTTGTAGAAGATACTGTAAACTGAACAAATAAAAAGAATTGTAAATTGCTATTAATGCTCTTAAAGAGCCTACGTTTCTTCATCCCAAAATATTTTTTCTTCATATTCTTATTGATTCACATGTATTATTCCCACAAGCACGTGCTATAATATATGAATAGGTGATAGATCAGAGAACATACTACAAGGTCAAGACAGATTGGTAACTTTTAGGCTAAATAATGTAAAATCATATCCCTCTCTGCTTCTGTTTTTTGAGAGAAACATCACAGAACTTCTCAAATGTCTAAGTGAAATTTATCTTAGATCAATAGGAGGGACATATGGGATTTAAAATTCTCAAACTTATTCAGACATGGGCCTGTGAACTTGTTCACCTCAGATCATGCTTTGGCGAATAATATTCAGTGGTTCATGGTCACCATTCATTACTTTATGGTGATTTATTATCCTCTGGCATCCTGGCCCATGGCATTTGTCATAGTTGCTCGTTCTCTGCTTCATGAATGCCTGTGGTTTTTCTCTGGGCTCTGTAAGAGGATTCCCTCCTGGTTCCTTTCATGTCCAACACTGCTTCTCAACTTCTTTTGCTTAGTTTCCTACTTCTGCCCACCCTTTGTGTCTTACTACTGCTAATCAATGATTCAATGATTTGATTCATTCTCTAAGTTCTAACTTGTATTTAAGTTAACTTCCATGTCTGTGTTTCTAGCCCTGACCATTCTCCTGATCCCAGACCATCTATCTAGCTGCCTACTGAGAGATACTGAGTATTAAAAGATGAATTTGAGGGCTGGGGATATAGCTCAGTGGAATAAGCGCCTGCCTAGCAAGCACAGGGTCCTGAGTTCGATCCCCAGTACTGCCAAAAAAAAAAAGAAAGAAAAAGAAAAAAATAAAATAAAATAAAAGATGAATTTGGTTATCTTTGACCATGGGCTTTGATAGTCTCTCTCTGCTAACAGCACTACTATCCCTAGAGCAGAACTCTAATCATAATCCCTAGACTGTGCCTTCAACTTCAACCCCCACATAACACTGACTACCATTCTTGCATGTTTGAGTTCCTCAGCTGCTCCCTTTATCTACCTGTTTTCTCTTACCCATGTTTGCACTTACTCCCTTGTGTTAGTTACTCTTCTCATTACTAATACAAAATACCGGGTACCTACAGTGAAAGAAGGAAAGGGGTGTAGGCATTGAGTTAGATAGAAATATTATAGGCCGTCAGATAGGCCTGGGCCCACGAAGGAGCCAGCATGGAAGAGGAGATGCCTTGCAACTATGGGAGAGACAGATGACTCCAGCTGAGGGCCAGACCTCAAGACAAAAAGTAGAACAATTCAACATGTACTTCTCTAGGGATGGACCTCAGGGATTGATTTTCTAAATAGGCTTCTATCACCTTGAGCAAACCAGGAAGAGTCGCTAATCCAACCCCCTACAGGAAAGCCTCAGTTCTGTATTCAACCTGCTTGCTGTGTGACTGGCTTCCCTATTTTATCCCAATATAATCAATTTTACCTAAACAACTGTACCCATAATCTTATTGGCTGACCATACTTTTGTCCCACCTCATGCCAACTTTGCAGTTTCCCATGTTTCCCACTTTGGACCTGTCTCACATTGTGGATTTTCTCTATAAAAATCCCTAGAAAAGGCAGGGTCCTTGGCAACCCACTCGGGCCCCCTCTGTCTCTGTCTTGGACAAAAGCTTCTTCCCCTCAATGAACACATTCTGCTGTTAACTCCATTACTCCTAAAATTCATTCTTTGATTTTAGAGAACACACACTTGTCCCAGACATCGAGCAGGTTGGGAAAATTTTTCCCCTCAGTCCCACGTAACACTGATGACCATTCTTGACTATTCGATTTCCTCAGCTGCTCCCCTTGCCTGCCTGCTCTCACTTACCCACGTCTGCGCTTCCTTGCATTAGTTACTTTTCTCATTACTAATCCAAAATACCCAACACCCAAAGGGAAAGGAAGAAAGGGTTGTTTGGGTCACATTTTAAGGGTTTCAGTCCATGGTCAGCTGCCTCCAAGGCAGAGGGGGCATGGCAGAGGGACACTGCCGAGGAGAAATAGTCCATGGCAAGCAGGCAGGTGAGGAAAACACTAGCCATTATTCTGCTCCTTACATTTGATGCAGGCTACCCACCCAAGGGCAGGTGTAGCACTCACAGCCTTAACCATAGCCAGAGCTCTGCCCAACCAATCAGTGGACTGATTTAGCAATCACACACCCTTGATCCCAGCACCACGCACTCTAGATCCAGCCACCTCTGCAAAGCCCTCCCCTATGACTGAGTGAGGCTTTGAGGGGTAAATCTAGATACAAACCAGAACACCCCTGCTCCGTCTGTTTCTGACCTCCAATTTGTTAGCTGTGAAATCCATCCTTCATCTTATTAGTCGATTAAACTTTACAAATGAAAATCTGTTCCTGTTACTTCCTCAGTAGTTCCAGATTTTTGCCACATGATATAGCTCAAGGTACTCAGCATGGTACACAGGCTTTTAATTAGCCCCCAACCTGCTAATACACTCAACACAACCCTACATCGTTTCCATAATGTACCGCTTTCTGTTCCACTGTTAAAAATTACCCTTCTGCATGTCCATCCCAAAAAACTTTCTGTGTTCTCTTGAAAGCAGACTTCTGATAATGCTTCCTGCATTAAAATTTATAAAAATTTTAATTTGGGTAAAATGCAACAAGTCTGCTGAGTGACTTATCTAGTTCACCCTCAGTCTGTGGTTGTTTTTTATACATCTTAGAGCTTTGCAAGTTGCAGAAAAATGTTAGTAATGCAAATGATTTTTGTCTATATGCATGTAAATTGTCCCCATAGAATGTAATCAAATATCATCTTATGTATAGTGACCGGTGTTGCCAGTTTTCCATCTATTTGCAAATTTGTTTCACAACCTTCTTTATTTGGTATTTCTGTACAGTAGCTGGAAAACTCTTCTGAACAGAGTTTTAGAATATTTTACAAATAGAATATTTAACAAATAGAATATCTAACAAATACAATAAAAGATAATTAAATTTAAATTTTAAATAAACAATCATTTTTAGTATAAGTATGATCCCATAAAACATCTGGGATATAATCACACCTTTAAAAATATAAAATGCCTATCTGAAATTCAAACTTAACTGGGAATACTATTTTTGACCTATCTTTGATTCAGTTTGGGCATTTTACCATTTCCCTCAGGATTAAATAAAATTAAAACTCTGATATGTATTCATTTTATGTCATATGAGAGTCTTGATTTCACTTTTTAAAATTATCCTTAACAATACACAGGTAGTTTTTGAAAAGTGGAGGAGTAGAAGTGAGATGAGAGAAGGAAAGTCAGTTAATAAATGTGAATTTTAAAAACTAGTCAGACTTCCTTGCATAATTAGAACTTACTCTCCCTGCGGGACTCCCAACAAATGCAGTAAACATTCCCCAGTGTCTTCTCACCCATGGGCAGGGAAGTGTGATATTTACCCACAAATTCCTGTCCCTTCTCCAGCCTAGACCATTTTCCCGATTAAAGAGCTCATGTTTATGACTCAATCTGCTTGGGGTTGGAGGAGTAATTGCAAACACATCCAGCCTATTGGGAGGGTGTCCAATAACGAGCTCTAGTGACAATTAGGTCAGATCGTACATCCTGTAAAAAAAAAAAAATCTACCAAGTGAAACACAAACAGCTTCACTTAAACTGACAAATGTGCACGTTTCTCAATATAACTTCAAATTCCATCTTAATGAACACTTGCAATTTTATATAGTCTCTGCGGCCATGTTTATTATAAGGTTAATCGCGTGACCCCGTTCAGCTTCCTGTAGCTGACACCAGACACCTGAGACAACAACTTCATGGAGGAAAAGTTTATTTTGGCTGAGAGTTTCAAAAGTTTGAGTCCATGGTTGGTTGCCTCCAAGGCAAGAACATCGAGGCAAAAGGTCATGGCAGAAGAAACTGACTTTTGGGGATCCGAGAAGCAGAGAGAGAAGAAAAGCGCTGGAGATGAAGAGGTCAGAGACAAACTATAGGCTTCCCAGACATAAACTATGGACCCTTCGACAGCACCAAAGTACCTGTACTTGTTTTACTTTTTTCCCTCAATATTTCTGAACTTTATTTGAACATGGTGTGGGAGACACAGTCTTAAACGAGTCAAAGATTAGTAAAGCATAATCTAGTCTATCCCCTGTTGCTGTAGCTTAATGAGAAATAAAAGCAATATATGAAAGTTCCTCATTGGGGCACAGGGATAGGTGGAAGCTCGGGGGAGCTGCAGAACAGCCAATTTCAAAAGTCCAGTTCAGAGCACTGGTGCTACGTGGCAGATGCGAACACTCTGAAATCCTGACTCAGTAACAAGGCCATTCCTCCTAACTGTCCGTTTTGTCCTTGGTTCCTTCCATTTTATTTTATCCTAAACATGTTCACTACTTAATCTCTCCAAGGCCACTGCTTAATTTCCTTCTCAAAATCTTCTGTGGCATTTCATTCCCTTCAGGATGATAACTATGTAATTGATTTGTAAGAAGTGTGTATTATCATAATATAGATCTCTACTTGGGTGACTTTTATTACATTGTCATTGAGTTCTTCCTTTATTCATTTAACAAGCATTAAGCAAACATCCTCTCTGTGTCTCATAGGAGGCCAAGCAGGGGATTTTGTAGAGGAAAGAATTTGGAGCTTGATGTCAGAACTTTGTATTCATATTCCATCTGATACCCTCTAGCAATTTAGATAGTGACCAAATCTGAAAAGTGCAAATTGTATTTGTATCACTCAGATTTCATCAGAGTGGGGAGGTTGGAGAAACTTCACTGGAGGAGTAGGTCAAAGCAGATAGTCAAGCAATGTTAAATGACTCAGAATGTAAATCCAATAGAGGATGCACAAAGGGTGGACTCAGTCCTTGACATCTTTAAAGATATTTAAAGCCAATCTGAGGATTAATATAAATGGACAAGCAAACAAAGAAGCAAACAACACCGGGAAGAATACAGACTGGGTTTGAAAGCAGCGATCTGCCATTTTGTGGTTCTGGTTTGCCATCCGGTGTGCTTGAACGTGCCTTTTGTAGCTGGACATCAGGTACAAAAACCTGGAGTCACTTTTTGTAAACTGTGTATAAACTGGTAAAATTCCATAAATTCCTTTAGCCTCTTCTCTCTTTATTTGTGAAATGATTCAGATAAAGATTTTTTAAAGTTGATGGGAAGCTTAATCTAGAAATCTTCATGGAGGAAATGAGTCCTTGATGTGAGTCTTTACAAAAAGCATAGATGTGAGATGATCGAGAAGAGCAGACAGTATCCCAAATCCAGAGGTGGAGAGGAACAGGAAATGTGCACGCAAAGGAGGTCGACGCACTCCAGCCAGCTCCAGCATTTACTGGGAAGTTAGACCGGTCATGTTAAGCCAGGATGAGAGAGAATCCAATGGTTATGGACCACCTGGCTACTGAAAATAAGGTAGGCAGGATAAGTCTAGCAAGCAAATGTTGTGCGGTGGGTCGTTGGAACAGATGGGAAACTGATGTCCATCTGCCTTCTGCGGGAGGCAGACAGGATCACGCAGGTGTGTGCAGCACTGCAGAGCCAGGTTGCTGTGTGCAGAGATGCACACGGAAGACGCCCAGCAGGAGTCCGGGGCAGAGGTAATCACGACAGCAGGAGCTGAGTTGTTATCTTTGGTACAGTGCCTGGCAGTATTTGGCCAGAAAAGTACTCAGCGAGCCTGCTGTCGTTCTGTGTCTGGCTTGATTCCCAACAGCAGGGGATGACTCTGCTATTGCCTATTGCTGAAGCAGAGCGCAAAAGAGGTTTCTCGGCAGGTTACAGAAATAATAACTTAGTGTAAAATAACATTTTAAACATATTCTGAAAAAGTCACTAAAAATGTCACAATTTCTTAGTGTCTGTACATTTATGTATATTCTTCTAATCCTGTTTTCTTCATCTGCCTTTCAGTTCTTCTCTACTTTTCTCCCACTTTTCTTTTCCTACTGTACCTCTTCCTCTTTATTCCTGGTTTTTTCCTCTGCTTTATAAATTAAATTTCTCCTTTTGTCAATCATTCTTCCTCTTACACTTAGAAGAATATATTTCTTACTGAGGGGCAGTAGAATTCATTTGAGGGTCTATTTTGATGGGCTGCATCTTTTCTAAAACACGAGGGTTTGTGTTTATTGAAAAAGACTGTAAGACAAATGTTGAGGTCCGTGTCATCTCAGCACTCTGGGGAGTGGGCTGAGGCAGGAGGATCTCAAATTTAAGACCAGTTGGAGCAGGTTAGCAACTTGATGAGACCCTGTGAAAAAACAGAAAACAAAAGCAAAGAAAAAAAAAAAAACCCTGCCCCAAACAACAATAGAAGGTCAATATTCATTATTCTGTGAAAAAAGCAAACAAAACAAAGCAAACTTTTTGACACATTAACCACATTTTAACTAACACAAGTCAATGTTCTGGTGATAACAGCTTCTCCTGAGTCACAGGACCTCAGACCCTTCACGTTCCTCAGAATAAGCAAGTTTAATTTTAATTAGCTTGGGTAGCCTGTGGGACAGTATTGGCAATATCTTCTCATCTATCTCATTTTCTCTTTAAAAATTAGATTTGAGTTCCACCAGGAAGTGGAATATATTGTCTTAATTTTATTCATATGTTGTAATTTTTAAAAGATGCATCTGCTCCATTTCAGATGTATTATTTAAAATATTTTCTAATTTCTGTGATTAGTCCAACAATTTTCTTGAAATTATTTCCAGATTAAACCAGTAATCTCTAACATTAGGATAGTAACACTTGTACAAGATTAAATACTCTGTAGTTAACATTTCATAACAGAGCTGATGATTTTCTGTATGAGTTGTGAAAGTTATGTGCTATACCGAAAACTTTCGAGTACATATTTTTGTTAACTGAGGTGGGGTAAGAAGTATGTTAGTTATTTTTTCACCTGAGATAAGTGGCTTATCAATCATTCTTACTATTAATGTACTGAAAAATGTTCACTGTAAATGAGAGTAGTTTATTATAAGCCAACAATATCACATATACAATAAAGATTTCAGGTTATTAAAAATTCTCTATTCTGCTGCACATAAGATATACCTACTCTTTTGAGACTCTAGATTCTCTAGGTGTGTGTAAGTGTCTATCACCTAGTTGTGTTTTTCACTACATAATTTGTGTACTACTTTAATAAGCAGTGAGCAATTTAAACATTTGCGTAGTGTCATTTAAGTAAATAATACTTGTGATGTTGCTCCTGCCTTGATGAATTACAAAAAGTTTCTTGTGCCCTTTGTCCTATTTGTTTAGTTTGTATTCCTTAACATTGGATAACACTTAAGTCCACTGTACCAAAAATTTATTTTTGACAACAGAAGTTATGATACTGTCAGGTGACTGAGTGCTGAAAATCAGATTTAGGCACCCTTGGTGGTGCTCTCTACTGTTACTATTCTGAGGTCCCTTGGCCTTTTCCAGGACAATGGCAGTATCTGTCAAGCCACCATATCTCACCTATGGAATCAGATTTGTTTACTCCAAAGATGGCTGGCAATAAAAAGGCTCATCTTAGTGGAATTCTGTAGAGTGGATAAGTCCAGCTACAGCATCTGAACAGATCAGTGTCTTCTGAAATACTGACCCTATTCACTTCATTTGTACTTAGCTGAGACCACCTTTCAGTTTTTGAGAAGATTTTTCTCTATTATTTGGAGCTAAATATTTCCTTCCAAAACAATGTTATTTTAAAGAGAAGCCCTGTATGTATCTGCTTAAAATATCACTTCAAAAATGTCTTTTATTGTCAAAGCAGGTGTAAATAATTGTAATTTACTTATGCTTAATTGCAAGTTTTTTCACAAAAGAGAGACAAACAAGAAAAAATTATTTTGTTATTCTTTAAGGCTATTTGTTCACATTTGTTCAAATTTTTATATAAATAGACTGGTAATCTAAGTCTCTTGGTCATCTAAAACACCATTTTTTTTTCTAGCGGTCTCACAGCCTAAGTCCCTATTCCTAATATTGTAGGCAACTAAGTTAGGCAGAAATATTACAGACAGTCAGAGCCGGACCCACACAGGAGCCAGAGCAGAAAAGGAGATGCCTTGTAACTGTGGGAGAGACAGGGGCCGTCCCCTGTGGGCCAGACCTCAAGACAAAAGATAAAATAAATGCACCCACCCAGTTCGCTAGGGATGGACATCAGGGACTGATATTCTAAATAGGCTTCTATCACCTTGCTGGGATAGAAGCCAGGAAGAGTCACTAACCCAGCCCCTACAGAAAAGCCCCTTCATCTTCATTATTTCTTGCTATATGACCAGCTCCTCTATTTGATCCTGATTTAGTCAATTTTACCTAAACCGTTATACCCATAATCTTATTGGCTGACCATAGCTTTGTCCCAGCTCATGCCCACCTTGAAATTTCCCATGTTTCCCACCTTGGACCTGTCTCACATTATATATTTGCTCTATAACAATCCCTAGAAAAAACAGGGTCCTTGGAAACTCATTTGGGCCCCCTTCTGTCCCTCTCTTGGACAGAAGCTCTCTGTCCCTCAATAAATGTTTTCTTCTCCTAACCTCTGTTGTTCCTAAAATTCATTCTTTGATTTTAGAGAACATGAACTTGTACCAGATATCTAGCATGTTGGGAGTTTCTTTTCCCCTATATCACTAATAAAATCCATATATACATATATATAGTGTTTGTGTGTGTGTATGTGTGTGTCTTTTTAGCTTTTATATGTTGTTTTATATGTTAAGAGTTGCTGATAATGCCTAGAGGCCTATTATGTTATACACTTACAAAGAACTGCAGACAGCTATAGATTCCTTTTTTATAGTGGAATCAATATTAATTTTCACTTGCCTCATTTTTTTTGATTGTGAAAAGCAGAAAGAAAACATTATGAACTTACAATTTTCCAGATCTTTTGCTAAAGAAGTTTTGCACAGTGATTAATTTAATGCTGAAATAATCCTGTAACATATAAACTGTTGATATCTTTATAAGTAAACAAATTAAAGTTCAGAGAGAAAAAGAAAATTCATTTAAAATAATATAGAATTATGGGGAGAAAACTAAGATTGGATATCCCAGGCTAGTTTGACTCAAACAACCAGGATTGTTCCCCAAATACCTCTACCACAAAAACTTGTAATTCCCATCCCTTGAATAGATGGACTGGACACTTTACTTACTGGATTATGGTTTCACAGGAAATGAATCTATCAGATTCATAATTTGCTTCCTTATTATAACTTGGCCACAAGTAGCAAACATAAAATCCCTCATTACTGGACATGAGTACTTCCCCAAGGCAAGGCAAGGCTTTTTATATTCCTACATTATGTTCATTAGATTGATGACTAAGCATTCAGTACCCTTTATTGATTTGTCTCCCCCCACACACACTATCATTAGATTCCAGAATCCAGGCTTCCTTATCAGGCTGGTCGCGTATGATTGTCAAAACACCTGGTGTACTTACGAGTCAGAATGTTCTCCACATTCTCTACTGTTTATCATAGGGTAGAAATTCATTGGATTGAATTGGAATGGACTGGAGTCGATTAGACTGGATTGGACTGGACTGGGTTGGGTTAGGTTGGATTGGATTGGATTCTGTTCCATTCTTTTCCATTCCGTTCCGTTCCATTCCATTCTATTCTATTCATTTTCATAAACGCTAAATGCCCAGTTTAAAAATTCCTCAATTAACATTTCTTGATGTACTTTATTAGTTGTGACGAATCTTAGTCCCTGTCCATTAGGGACCCCTGCAGTGAGTCCCCACTGTCCTGGAAGGAGTTATGGCATAGAGTGTAAAGAAAGAGCAGGAGACAAAGATATCCATGCAGTGGAGAGGTGGGGTGACCAGTTTTTCTCAGGGAGCAAAAGGCCCTGAGGCAGCCAGAGTCTCAGTACTTATTGATTGCATCTGTGTCAAGGGCACTGGTTAGTAAGAAGAGCAAAGCATTCTTGCAAGGATGAGACAAGGGGCAATAAGGAGACTGTAGTTTCCTCAGGGGAAAGCTATTTGCTACTGTTACTGTGTTGCTTAAAAGTCTTACCATCCTCAGCAGATCTTCTTGTGCTCTGTGAGTGCAACAGAATCACTAGCTGTAGTGCTTCAGCTGTGACCAGAAGAAAGTAGGAAGTTTCCATGTTCCAACCTGACTCAAAGGGCAGGAAAAGGACAGCCCCAGACATCCTCTAGATTCAGTTTATAATCTGTGGCTCCTGACAACTGTCTTAGTTACTTAACCTTGTTGGGACAACATACCCAATGCACAAAGAGGGGAAAGGTTTAGCTCAGCTCACAGTTTGTAGGGGTTTCAGTACATAGTCAGATGGCTCCAAGGCAGGGTGACATGGCAGAGGGGCATCACAGAGGAGAGATGCTCCACGGCAGAGCAGGCAGGAGGCCACAAAGAACAAGCCTCCCTTTCCCTTTTATCCCATCAAGGCTGTAAGCCTTTTGGGTGGTGCTGCCTACCCAGGATAGGGCTTCCCACTCTCCACACCCAGAGCAATGATAAACCGGTTATTGGACTAACCCATCACCACACACCCTTGATTGCAGTATTATGCACCCTAGAACTAGCCACCTGTGGAAAGCCCGACCCATTTGGGGGTTACATCTAGCTACAAACCAGAACAGAGACCACAGTTGTTCCATTACTCAGAGACGTCCGCATTCCTTTTTATTATAACTCTTTTTTTTTTCACCTTTCAACTTTTAAATAAAAAGTTTGTAAACCTGAGGAATAAGGGACAGAGACAGTCAAGCTTTCATTATTAAGCTGACAAAACAAACCATTTTATATGTTGGGAACTCTGATATCATGCCAGGATAAGAGGTTTTTTTGTTTTTGTTTGTTTGTTTGCATTCTAGTTTTCAAAGTTTTCCTGGTAAGGCAGTAAAAAAAAAAAAAAAAAGGATGACTTTAATTATGTAGTGTGTATATTCACTAATCTTTAAGACGGTGTGCAATTTTAATTGCACAAGAGGTACAATGCAATTATGGCCTCTTCGGAGGGAAAAGACAGCGGTGTTAGTACCTTTCAGAGCTGAACTGCTTCAGATGAAACCTTCACTGCTGCCTCAGGATGATATTTACTCTGAAAGAAGCTGTGATGAAGGCTGTGATGGCACAGCTCCGTCATTCTTTTTAAAGACCTTCCTAGAAGTCAAACTCCTAAAGTACTTGTAGAGTGGGTGGAAATGCACCCAACATATGTAGGGGAAGATACTATTTTCTATTGAAAAGAGCAATCATGTTCCTGAATGTAAATCCACTCTCTCCACCTATTTGCTAACTGAAGCTTCTGTTCCTGAAGTGACTTGTTTATCCCGGTACATGCTTTATTATCCTCCACAATCCTGCTGAGACATCACCCTTTACTCAAGCCTTCCTCAGTTGTGCCCTTCCCCCAAATCACTGAACATACATTCCTTCAGTTATTCATTCATTTATTCAATAAACTTTTCTAGCATACCTACCAATAATTGGGACTATGAACACTAATGAAACTTAAACTTTGTCCTTCAGAAGTTTTTCCTCTATTTATAGGAGCTATACAGGTTGAGAAAAATAAGCAAAGTACAATACCTGTTGAATCTATTAGAGAAGTCTATATGAAGGACGGTGCGCTCAGGATGGTAAGAACTGTTCATCACCCTTCGAATTAGCAACGTATCACACAGACAGTAGCTCTCTCTGGGACTCTGGAAGAATGGCTGTAAACTCCAAGCCTTCCCTGAGAAGGCTTCAGAAGAGATGGCAATGCATGGCATGCATGTTTGCATGTACTGTTCCTATTTCTGGATATTGTATCCTAGCTAATGGCCTAATGCCTGGTTGCCTGAACCATGACCAGGTGTCCCTCTCAAAGGAAACTTGCTTATACCAATAGGCTTCTTGTGGCTATCATCTGACCCATGCCTGTTTATTTCTCCCTTGATAGCCACTCTTCAGGACAGTCCTGACTGGGAAAGTTGGGTTCAGGTGAGACAGAGAAGAGGAAGCACAGTCCAGTTGTTTGCATCTTTATGTTCTGCAGCAAGGCGATTACCAGGAAGTGATGGTACAAGGCAGGTAACTAGGTCAACACCAGCGAGAGGAAGTCTGACTGGTTTTAAAATGTACATTTATTAACTGACTTTCCCTCTCTCATCTCCTTCTTCTACTTCCGTACTTCTAAAAAAAAACCTACTCATATATTATTAAGGATAATTTTTAAAAGTGAAATCAAAATTCCCATATGATATAAAATGAGTACATATCAAAGTTTTAATCTGATTTAACAAGGAGACAGAGAACTGGAAGCTATCACGGATAAGTAACTGTTATAGTTTAGATAGAGAATTTTCCCTAAAACTCTCCTGAGTTCAGAGGTAGGAGTTTTGGAAGGTAAGTGAATCATGAAAGGTTTGACTTTATTAGCTGATTAACCCCTTGAAGAAATCATAATTGGATGGCATTCCTGGGAAGCAGTGGAACACTTCCCACAATGAATGTAAACATTATGAAATACACATGTGTACTAATAAACAAAAAATTAAAAATGGCAATTCAATAATATATAGTGAAAAATAAGTAAAACACATATCTCATACAGAGTGTCTCCAGTCCTTTCCTGATATATCTTACAGATCGCCCAACAGAAGCTACCATTTGCCGCTTTCCTCATTCAGTAGTGTAGCTTCCCACCCCCCATGGAAGTTGATATCCTAGGGATCAATTACTATAACTACAAAGAAGATAACACTTTCAAAAAACTTTGTACAGCGTCTTGATTGGAGGAGGCCCTTAGGTGTTCATCAAGTGAAGAATGGCTTCCATAAAATCAGTCACATTTTATAATTTAATTATGTAGTTTCACAATTTCTCTAGCATTTTAGAATACTGTTGCTGAGACTGTGTTGTTTTTCTGTTTATCCACTTGTATTTTCAGTGCTTGGTCTTGAAGCCATTATTAGTATATACTATGAATAATTGCTTATATAATTTAATAGCCTCTCCATTTGATAACTCATCTGTATGGAATACAAAATATCATATCAGCTGGTAGGTCTCTAAGCTTAGGTTCAGCTACTCTGTGGTATCCCAAACCTAAGTCTCGCTGACGTACATAACAGAGGGTTATTCTTGCTCATATGTAACGCTACGCAGGTTTTCCACGGTTCTGTTCTGATTATCTCCATTCCAGGGCCAAGACTGAGAAGCATTTCTAGAACATGCCAGTGTTTAGACAAAAGGGGAAAAGAGTATGGTAGATCCTCACTGTGACCCATGAACACTGTGCTCTAGTGTGAGAGATACCACTTTCACTCATACTTCATGGACTGACCGAGTCACAGGGCTAAAGCCCATCTCAGTGGGACAGTTAAGTACACACTTGTCATTGGGAGGCAGCAAACATTTCTATCACGAAAGGTTCATCCACTGTACAACGTTTCTTCTTTCCAGTCCACCCCAGGTCTTATAAGGAAGTAGAAAATTAGTCAAATGATCCTGATTTAGATATTTAGCAGGCACAATAATAAGTGTAACTTTGCAGTTTTATGTTTAAATTCCATGTGCTAACAGATATATTCAATCTTCGGATTCACACCCCTATGAATTTTGTATTAAACAAAATTCTGAGCAATTTACTTCTGCTTGTAGAACATAAAAAGCCTATTCTTTCTTCTGCCACCTAGTGATAAAGTGAATTTAGAGGATAATACATTCTGCTTTTAAATAGTGGTAAATACCCAATTCTCAGCCCATTGCCCGATTCCCAAGTACTGCTGTTACAGATTCAAGATGCAAAGAGAACAAAAATATTATGTGTAAAAGCAATTTTAAACATGAACCTTAAGTTGAACTGTTTGCAATTTATGCCTGTTTACTCTGCAAAACAATAAGGATTATGGGCTCCATAAAAAGTTAGATAAACTGTGATATAACTTTTATTTTATCACAAAATTAAACTCTGTTTAAACATTTACTTATTGCTCAGGAGCCATGAATCATCTGTTCACAAAATAGGGTAATAATGATGATACATACCACATGGTTAATAAAGTTGTTCATCATTTTCTCAAATAAGCCACAGCCCCGGTGATGATCATAAACCCCCACCATTGTGTTCTAGTAAACTAAAGTTACAACACTTTCTCTGCAAACAAAAACTGCTTCTTTCAGAGTAAATGGATTAATTTACCAAGTTGAAAGAAAGACATAGAGAAGAACAACGGAGAATCTATTCCAAACTCACAATGGTAATCTTCACACAGATCTTCATTTTGTGTAGAAAGTGAAGGTCCTCTTTTGATTCTGCTAAAAATGATTTGTAGTATCTGTAGTGCAGAAAGTAGGAGATTCATTCTCAAAACCAAAATGAGGAAGGCTGTAATTCAAAAGTAAACATATAGAAAGCACTTTTTAGATTATACATTTTTGTGAAAATTAAAGCAAGTGTAAGAGTAACTGAGGGTCAATTCTATTCACATCTGTTTAGTTGGTCGGTGCTGTGTTTTCTTGAGATGAGTAAGAAAAGAATGAGAAGTGGTAACCAAGGACTGAGTACAGCACAGTGCGCTTTGGGGTTTGCTGTCCATCATCCCGTATCCAAAATCATGTCTTTCAGGTGCTCCCCAGGCAATTATACAGCCTCTGAGAATCAGAATGCGTAAGACTAAAAAAGATTAGATATTACCGAAGACCATTACATTGCCCATTCTTAGGGATATCATTCATTTCCTTCCATTTTCCATGACTGGTGTGGCTGAGTGGTACATAAATACCACAGAAATCATGGCCCTTACAGTACAAAATTGGCAATACTGAGTCCAACCTCCTTATTTAATACATTCAGAAACTCAGACTCTGAGAAAAGAAGTCCTTTGCCCTGACAGCTTCAAAAGTTTGGTTTGAGTATAGACAGAGTAAGTTCCAGAACTGTTTGCACCGACAATTTCTCCTCCACACTGCTCTTCTGGAATTCTATGTATTTGACCTTGCAGCAGTGCTCCGAACTTGCTCCACCAAGAACCCAAGAACCCAACTGCGCTAGGCTGGCCTCCTCGTTCACTTACTCAGTGTTCTTAAAGTAAAGAAGAAAATAGGTTCTGGTAGAAGGTATAAGTGAGAGAGCTCAGGTCTTGGTGGAAGGAACACCGGTTAAAGTGTATCTGTGGCAGTCAGGGTGTGGTATCAACTTGATTGGTCTTGAGATCCTCCTGACCTCCAATCCTGGAGGTCATGAGACATGATGACCTCATGTCTGGATGTTTCTAAATATGTCTGGAGGCATGGCCTTGGGATCTCTGTCTGGTCTCTCACCCCTTCCTCTTTGTACTGCTCCCCTCTTAGTATCCTGACCAGCATAAACTAAGAAGCTTTGCCTCACCGTGCTCTTCCACCAGTATATTTCAGCTTTGGACCCAGCTGACTATGGACTGAATCTCCTTAAAATGTGAGCCAGATGAAACCTCTCCTTCTTTAAGCCGTGGGTGTCAGGTACTGTGGCAAGCAATGGGAAAGCTAGGACATTATCTATGTGAAGTCATAATGGGAGGAGTCTACACAAAAGAGATTGAATTTATACATGACAGATTATGGTTAGGCCTATGTTATTCTTCAACACTGCCCTTTGGAGTTTTTATATCCATCTCTATAACTTTGGAGTTTAGCTTCTTCTTATAGTGTGTGAAGTCTGAAATACCTACTGTGAACCAAATTGCAGTCCATTCTAATCATTACTTAATGAATTATTTGTGTTCACTGCATAGATATGAATTACTGTAGCAGCAACTTGGCAAAGAATGCGAACATCCAGAATCTTTAAAGATTTAACACAAAATACTAGAATCCATTTGATAAAAATACCTCAATGGGAGTAAATAAGAGTGGATTAGAAAGGCAAGAAGTTAATAATTTAATGGACATCATGAGATAAACGTTTTAATAACATTTGAATTTTGTTATTGTTACAATTGTTTTTAATGACAAAATCTTAGATGAGAATAAATACATAATTTCTCAACTTTCTTTGAAACTAAGGGATGATTAGGTGACTAATTTCTGGCTAATGAAAAGTAAGTGGAATGCTATGTTATAGTTTTCTAAAAATGCACCCAAATAAAGCTAGTGTTATGGTTGATACATTTTGTCAACTTGGGGAGTCTAGAGGTTTGGCTGAGTGATTCAGCAGGAAGCCAGGGTGCTTACTTTGTACACATCCTGAGCCTGTGGAAGAGGAGGGCATGAACCTTGTGTGAGAGCTACACGCCCCCTGGGTGGGGGTAGGCTGTTTACAAGGTAAGGGAGAAAAAGAGGCTGCTTGCAGCCATTCCTCCCTTTTTTGCTGGTTGTTTTTGCTGTGCTCTGCTGCCATGAACGTTTGCCCTCTGCCATGTGCCACTCTGCCTCAGAATCAGCCACGTATGGACTGAAACCTCCACAAACTGTAAGCTAAATAAACCTTTCCTTCCTTCATTTTGGGTGCTGGGTATTTTGTCTCAGCAACAAGAAAAAGTAACCAAGATAGTGAGTATGTGTTCTCTGCACGTTTTAGTCATCACTTTCTTACATACTGCTGGCTAGAATGTAGACACATTGTCAATGTATCAGAGCAGTAAGTTGAAACTGACTGAATCTCTGACATCTTTGTGAAGCCATATAACAACCTTGGGTTTCCTATCTCAGAACATTTTTCCACGGGATGAACCTTCCTGTGACTTAAGCTACATATTTTCAGGTTTCTATTATCAAAAACTGGACATAATCCTCGCTGGTATTCTTTCAGATTTGCAGATGCAAAACCTGAGGATGAAATAAGAAAAAAGAAAATGTCCATTCAATTTAAAAGTCAATGCATGAGAGAGTATTCATACAAAAGCTATTTATGACTGCAAAACCTGTATTATTTCAAGAATGCACATCTTTCTCCTCAGCACAATGATTAGAAGGAAAGAGAGCCCAAAGAAAACAACAAAAGAAAGGGCAGGTTACATTGCTGAGGTCTGAAATAATCTTTCAAACCTTACTCACGCTAGACCAACACAGCAAAATTTCTGCTAATAATTACTTATGGGTAAACCTACAAGCTAATTCTAGCCCAAAGAGGGAAACGACCAATGATGAGATGACAGAAGATGCTGAAGACTGCAACCAAAAGGAAGAAAAGCTGTGTTTGAAAGAAAATCATTAAATTATAATTATTTCATTATCTATTACCATGTAATAAGAATACTAGTGTATTCTTATATTGTACTAGTGTACAATAAATGTAATGTGCTTGAATCACCCCAAAACCGCCACCCCTTGGTCCATGGAAAAATTGCCTCCCGTGAAACTGGTTCCTGATGTGAAGAAGGTTGGAGACGATTGCTCTAGAGGCAGAGCTTTTAACCCAAAATGAGCCACGGCATTACCCGAGACTCCTGGGAGACCCTCAGTCTCTTCTGCAGGGTGGAAAAAATGGGATGATTGCAATTATTGTTGCCATTTTACAACATAGAAGAAAGAACCATTTTAATAATACAGGCAACATAAAGAATAACATAACCAAAACACAGAGATACTTGGTCCAGAAGACATAAACCCAATCTTTCTTCAATCCCCTCTGACACCAACTCTAGACTTGATATTGCAGTAGCCAACAAATTCCCCTTCTATAAATCATTTTGTACTGTGTTTTCTGCAACTTTCACATGATACATAAATAGAAAATGGAAGTTTCAGTAAGATTTTGTAAGAGGAGTGATATTTTAGTTGAAATCCAAAAGATTGGTTGGAATTACTTGGGCTAAAAGAAGAGAGATAAGTTTCCAAGCAGAAGAGCAAGCATGTTCCTAGCAATGATGGCCTGGAGAAACTGGTATATGTGGTGAGCTCTCACGTGATGTATGTGAGAGAAAGGACCTGATGAAAATGCCAGGATAATTAGAGAACAAAACTAAGAAGGAATGAGTGGTATCATGGGAGTGGAGAAAACCACACAGAGCTATGCTGTCAAAAGCTCATCACTCTAAGCATGGTGAGACCCCTTGGCAGTGATTAAAATGAGAGTGTGACATGATTTAAGCATGTGAAGATCACCTTGTCTGGAGTGTGCAGACCTAACTGAAAGTACAGAATAAGAAACCACTTAAGAAACTAATGTAGCTATCATCTTTTTTAAAAAGTGAAGGAGGCAGAAGTGTCAGAGTCAGAGAAGGGATATAATGGCAGCAGTGGAGGTCAGAGTGATATACAGTCAAAAGCCAAGAAATTCAGACGGCCTTTATACTGTGGGAAAAGCAAAGAAATACATTTTCTTCTACATCTTTCAGAGGAAACTCTGTTCTTTCAACACCTTGACTTCAGCTCCATAAGATCCATTTTAGACTTGTAACATCCAGGGCTGTGAGATAATAAATTTGTACTGTTTTAAGCCAAAAAAGTCATTTCAGTAGCTCATGAAAAAGGTGATGATAGTTTGGATGAGGGTGTTAACATCAGCAGAGAGAGAGAAATATTTAGGGTCTTAGGTTGATACGACATGTTGCCAAACCTTACCTCTGGATGTTGAACTGCACCAGACTTTTACTCTTTGCTAAATTCTTTAGTCCCACTGTTTCCCGAGAGGATCTCATCGTATTTCAAACTTAGTATCCATCCTTGGGCTCTCCTGCAAGCTCCCAGCTGCTACCATTTTCTTCAGTTTCTCCCAAGCATGCCCAACCCATCCAAAATTGCCTCCGACCCCTCGTCATCGCCAACACCTGCGTCTGCCCTGCATCAACGTAAGACTCCACGTTTCGACTGAGCAGCACAACCCTAACAGCACAAGTCATCGTCTTTGGTTGCTCTACTTTCATCGGTTTTTGCTTTCAGCATAGCTCCCACTTACGAGTTCTCTCTTTCTCCAGAATACTTTGTTACTATATTTACTTTCCTTACCTTAACTGCAAATGTCCAAGTCTAAACTGCCATTGTCTCTCCTTGGAGTTACTTCAATGAATGATGAAGTGGTACTGGTTTCTGTACCTTCCAAGTCTCTTTCCCTGTACAGCCATAAGGATCATTTTAAAAAATAACAAATGTCCAGTTTCTCCCCACTGCAAGCTCCAAGCCAGTCCAGATGCCGCTGTTAACTTACGACGTGATTCAGCTCGTGTTTCTGTCTTCACGTCCTCTTTGCCCCATTCTCACTATGTTCCAGCCGTACTGGTCTGTTTTGCTTTCCTCAGAGACATCAAGTCCTATCTTGCCTTTAGCCCACTGCACTTCCTGTTTCCTCTGCCTGCCCGGTTCTTCATTTCTTGCCAGCATCTTCTCTGCTCCCAAATCAAATCCCAGAAGAGACACTTCCACCCATGACATCTAATTCAGCCTTCCTCTGTTCCAGATCTTACAGTATGACTGGTTGCTTTTCAATACTCCTCACAATATATATCTGTTTACTTTGTATTGTAATTTTCCTTCCCCTAAACATGGCCCTGTGCCCAAGGAACTTTTGTTTGTTAGATTGTTGATTGGCTGGTTGGTCGTTGTTTATATTACCCTTTTCTAAGCATTTAGAGAATAATGGCCCATATAAGTGCTGATAAACAGAATGGATGGAAAAGAAAGAAATGAGCCAGGCACTGGGGAGGCTGAAGCAGGAGGATCGTTCTGAGTTTGAGACCATGCTAGGCTATAAAGTGAGCTCAAAGTCAGTCTGAGCTGCATAGCGAGACTCTGTCTCAAAAAGACAAAAAAGAAAGAAAGAAAGAAAGAAAGAAAGAGAAAGAAAGGGAGTTAGCTTTGACATGTGAAGAGAAATGAAATTTCAAAACTCATCCCTGCTTCTGGTTTGTTTCTTGACAGATACTGTTGTCAATCACTCTGAAAGAAGATTCCAAAAGATCAGTTTTAGAAGGGGAAGATCAGGAGTTTTGAACTTTTTGACTTAGATATGCCATTGAGACTTTCATGCAGATATAAAGCTAGGATTTGGATTTACAGGTTTGGAATGGAGAGAAGAGAACTGGGCTCCATACACAGATGTAAGAAATATAATTGGAATACAATTAAGAATTAAAGACATGAGCATAAAGATAAAGTTTCACATATTCTAGTTGTACTTTTCTATGGTCCTCTGGCTCTTCTATCTCGGTGTATGCCTTTAAATATTACTGTCTGCACAGCTTCTGTTTCTGAGAAGTGCCTTGTACCATGCATTGCCTTATGTCTCAAACCAATTTCAATCAAATCATGCCAAATAAGCATCTTGAAAAATGCTTGTTTACACAGCATTGCTCACCAAACCACACCAATATAAAAGCAGGAGCCCTTTTCCTTTTATTATTTAGTAATTTTTGTTTATCTCATCTTGTTTATTTTCTCATGATGAATAAGCAGACACATTATAGGAAATTCTTTCATTAATTTAATAAAGAAAGAAATCCTTCTTCCTACAAATGGCTTGATTCGATTCTCTGTGGGATTGTGTCATCAAAACCAAAGTGTTTTGTTCCTGTGAGGGAAAAGTGTTCCGGAACAAAAAGATTACTCAATGTATAAAAAGAGCTTCTATAGCCACTTTCTAATTGTTTTGGTTTTGTTTTGTTTTTGACTGTATTGCCTGAGGGTTTGTATGTTACTTGGTCAGGCAAGTAATGTGAAATTAGCCCTCTGGACTCAAACACCTAGTATATTCAGTCAGAGAAAGTCATTTCAGGGAAGCAATTAGTTCAGCTAACTGCTTGACTACCCCGATAAAATTAGCCAGTTGTCTGACCTTCTATAGAAGCTAGGAAAAAATTTGCTTCCCCCCAGGACTCTAGCAAAGACATTGTTCGCTTTCTGAAAATCAAAGGGAAGCAACAGAGTCCTGGTGCTTAAATGACCCAATGTTCTATTGTAATAAATTCCAGAAAAAACAAGTAAATACGTATTTGTGGACTGTGTTGGAAGGATCTCATTTCAGGATTCAGTGAATATCCATTCATTGAACTTTGAGGGTATTTTTTGAATTGAATAAAAGGCACTTTCAAGTGGATCTCCTGGACTTCTATGGAAAAATTGAGTAAGTATATTTCACTTCTCGATGAAAGTTTCCAAAAGTTCATCATTTTAGTTGATGGTTTCTGCTACTGGTTTCCAAATTTTTTATCCCTAGAATCAGTGAACAGACTAAGGGTGCTAAGGGGAGAGAACGATGTCAGTGAGGCAGGAGTTACATTCACATAGCGCTTCATGTTTTATAAAACACTTTTCATTAATTCAGTTGGCTCTTAAAATAATTGTATGATGAGAGGAGGGGTTAATATCCCCATTTTTAAAGTTGAAGAAACAATGTTTCAGAGATGTTAGGCAAATTTTCTACCCTTGTAACTCATTAGGATTGGCCTGAAGCCTGCATTGCACATCTGATTTGCTAAATTCAGTGGTCTTTTTCTACATCACACTGCTCTTGCTCAAAGATAAGCTCTTCAAGTCTGAAGTCACATCTATAAATGTTCTGTCTCTCTGTGACCCGCTGCCGCAGTGTATGTGGACACCTACAGGAAGGTTTTAAAAAGACACCATAACATTTTCAAAGAATTTACAGCATACATACTCAGATATACAAATGAGTTAAACATTTGTTTTCATCCATTTTCAAAAATGCTTCCAACGTTAGACAATAGATAAGAATATAATATCAAGTCCATTTGGAAAATGTTTACCAGGCAAAATTCAGAAAATGTGTTCAAATTCAATTGGTCCCTGATAGAACTTCTAGTCATCCAGGTTGGACATTGCCTTCACTGATGTTTATTTTCAGGTGTTTTATGCAAATAAAGAAGAAAAGCACAGATATCCAGAGTGGGATTAACTGAGGACATTTATTGATCTTCAGTGTGTGTGCATGCTGGAAAATCGGCTGTATGACATTCACTGTGAGCAAGGCTGTCAGGAGCTTGGTTTATTTTAGTAAGTAAATGTCCTTGTGTGAAATATATAAGGGCTCATTCACCTTACACAAAATCTCCTTGTACAGCAAACTAAACTTGGGAAGGCTCAGACCATTCCTTCAGAGAACAACAGGAAGACAGGGGAATATTTTATGAAAGGAGACGGGTGAAAACAGCAGAAGAGGGACAAGTAACTGAGTGAAAATACTTTTAAACAATAGCAAAAATATAGACCACTGCCGGGTGGAACCAGAATCTGTCTGTAAACAGTCCTTACTCTCTTTGATCTTCTCTACCAATCTTAATGGCCCCAGGTGCACTTAAGGATTAGCCTGTACCTTCAAGTAAAGTTCACCCCCATTTTCTGGATGAGCAGGTCACACTGATTGGATACCCAGAGAGCCTGAAAGAGTCTCCTAGCTGTTTCCTGCAGTTTTGATAAGTTCCTTGGTCAGTTCCCTATAATCTGCAACTCTATGGATACAGCTCTAGATCAAGGAAACAAACTGTCACCCATTCCTGTTTTCATACTATAAGGGAGTTAAAAATCACATTTACATTTCTACATTCTTTTAGAAAATGGATAATATAAAATTCAAATCATTGTGACCGGAAATAAGTAAACAGAATTGTCTTGGCACACAGCCATTCATATGCCTGCTCTTTGGCAAATGGCTAATTTGAATAGAGTTGAGTAGGTGTCACAGACACAGCTCCAGCAAACTAAAATATTTATCATCCATCTCATTACAGTTTACTAACTGTAGTAAACCTGTTATTTTCTGCTCAAAACCTGTTATTTTCTCTGAACTTCTACTTCAGTTTATCTGCTCTGGCCAGTGTGGAGTTCTAATTAGAGCTGCATCTTTCAAGTTGTTGAGTTACTTGGTCTTGTGCCCTCGCTTGTATCTGCAGCCGCCAGTATGCTGCTCCACAGCATAACATTGCTTAGAATGGATATATAAGTCCTATTCAATGTGGGTGTGGTCTGCGGAGGGAAAAAGTGACTGTTCTCTGCCTCAGGCTCCTCTTGGCCTAATGAGCACACCTGGCAGCCAATGAAATGTGTAAGATGCTATCCCAGGTTGTCCCAGTCAGAGTTCCCCACTGGACTGTGAGATGGGCGTTCCTGCAGAGGGCAGTCCGGAAACAAAGCACACACAGGAGCTGAAACAGAAGGAAATTAGAACCGCCTTACAGATATGTCTTCTTGGTACTAGAAAATGACTTACTTGTCATTTTCCATAGAGAATAAAAGGATTTGAAAAATCAATTATTTTTGAACAGTCACTATGTTCCAGCTAATACTTAGAATTGCATTGCCATTGTCACATTGTGTCGTCAAACTTTCCCCATGCAGTAGGCATGATGTTATTTCACAGGGGAGAAAATAAGTTCTGATACAGTCACATATATACTAAAGGGCAAGCCTAGGACTGTGATACATGTGTCCTTTACATTCCAGCCTGTTGAAATCCCCACTACATCGAACTATTTCCTTCAGCTCCACTTTGCAAGACACAGATAAGACAACATGAAATGCACTCTGCACATCGTACAAATCAGCAGCATTGAGACCGTACATGTTGTAATGGGCTAGTAATCAAGGACAGCAGGTTGAGTGAGAGCTGTGTTCTAGATCTTGTAGAAGAAAAATCTTACTGATACAATTCACTGCAAAGTTAAATTTAGTACAAAGTTAGCCAGTCTCAATCTAATTCAAAGGAGGATTATCTTTCAAGTGTCCAAAAGATCAGACCCTTATCATTCATCTGCAAAGACAATAAGGTTCCCATGTACCCAGTCACATCGCGCAGGGTAAACACAGTGGGTAGCACGTTCCAGCGCATCTGACAGTTTCTATCATACTACAGCCCATGACACAGTGACAGGAGCATGACTTGGATGCAGATAGACCAGGTGGTGTGACTCTTGGGGAGGTGACCTGATGGTTGGCAATCAGCAGATCTCCTCTGACATCTGCATCTCCAGGAGCACGGAGAGCTTATCCCATCTCACAGAGACCTTAGCTCCGTTGGTTCACTACGGATAATTGCCACTGGCATAGGTCTTACTACTGCACAAAGTGCCCTGCACAAGAATGGATCATTCATATCTAATAAGGAGGGAACCTGGGTAGGAGAAATGAAAGAATTGGATCTAGGTCACCAAAATGCCAATGACTTCCTCCCACCTGGGCTTGATTTCCAGTGAAGAAAAGAAACGTCACTACATGTCCTCGTGGATCCATGCAACAGGCTGCTGCTTGCTCCTTGGAGCTTTCCTCTGCCATGGTCTTTTGTGGGCTTATATCCTGGGCTTCCTGGATATCATCTCAAACTCCTTAGGAGCAAGCCTTCTGCTGGTTTTCCAAGTCAAACTGTACTGCATTGTATTGTACTTTCCTTAGTGGTGTTTATTTGAATTATGTGTGTTTATATGAATAAGAACAGAAAGGTCTTAGCTGAGGGATCTCCCACCTCTGTCACTGTAACTGACCCCATTGATGAGGGCCCTATCTGGGGTCTACATCTTTTCTCAGTACCAGCGCACACAATAGGTGTTCAGTGTTTTTTAAAAAGTAGCTCACCCATGAGGAGGGCCTACTGATACACAGACGTGGGGACAGACACTGCTTTGCTGAGCTGTCTCAGCACTGCTCAGGTGCCCACCCTCTGCCGAGGATATGGAGAAGCACTTGTTACTCCTCACAGAGCTGCTACTTGACTGACTCAGCCTGCACTGTATCTACACCAGTACCTACATCAGGAGGGACAAGGCCACTGACCTGGCCAGTATCACTGCACCACTGGTCCAGGCCTGTGAGAAGGAGGGGCTGTGAGCAGCGGGCTGCAGGGACAGGGAAGCCCAAAGCTCCTCTTTTAATCTCTTTACCAGCATGCCACACTACCCCCTCACCACATCCCCTGAAGATCACAGGCTGGAGTCAGTCTCCAGGAAGCTAGGCAGGAGGTCTCCAGCCAGTGTGGGAGTAGGTCTCACATATGGCACATTTGCATTAGATTTGTCTGTGCTCTTCAGTCCTCAGACACAGCCATGGATAAGCAGGGAAGGGATGTCTAGCACCTGTTGGGGGTTGTGTGGAAAGTGGGCTCAGAGAGCTGGGCCTGCGCAAAGCTGGGCTCTGTTGCTGGCAGAGAGATCCCTGCCCTAGATGTCCACACCACTAGTCCTGAGGCCTATGAGCTGTGACCTCACATGGCAGAGGACATTTTGATGGTCACCTACAAAGGCTTTCAGCACATCTCCTCACCACAAGCAACTCAAGGCACATTCTAAGTTCTGCTCATGGCCAAGATCCAGGTCTATGTGGAGTTCCCGAGATGACTGACTTCTTGTTCCACATAATCCCTGGACACTTTCTTAGTATGTGTCCACAAGACCTCTTTGAAAGATCACTCAGGCAGAGGTTCTAAACTGGTGGCATGAAGTCAGACCTTCCTCTTCCTCCCCTTTCTAGAATGGAGATAGCTTTAAATTGTCTAGATTTTTGGCTAAAATAATCTGTAAAATTGAAGTCATTTAGTTTTTTTTTTTTTAAAAGGACCCACTAGAGGACTGTATCATTTACTTATTTTTAAATTATCCTTCTCAAGCTTTGAGTACCTAAGGCCTCACAAGGAGATCCTGTATCTAATCTCCCTAGCTTTTCATAAAGCTTGAGTCATATGAGATTTACATAAAATTTTGCTAATGAGGGAAAAATAAAAAGGAACAGGAGGGGTCTCACTGTATTTACTCATGCAACAGATGTGATTATACTCCTAAGTAGTCCAAGAAATTTTACTTGGATCATGGAAATTTCTCACCAGAATCTCTATGTTCACAGAAATAAATTGAAACTGTAAAGATGAAATAATTTGCCAAATGTCTCGGCATGTATTATAAAATCACCATGATAATCGAACCAAACTATTGGTGAGGTAAAATGATCCCATTTGTACCAATGAGGAAACGAAATCACAGGCAGCCCAAACCACTTACTCAAATCACATAGCTAGTAAACCCCGAGTCGGAGTACAGATTTGGGGTTTCTGATTAAATTCTGAAGCTCCCCCTGGTGTTCTATTAAATACCCCACAGACACCTTTATATCTGTTCACTTTAGTAAATAATCTTTCCTGAGGAAGTGATTGCTGGGGATGCAAAGGTGTGCTTCTGAAATCCCAGTACCTTTTGCACCTAAGTTATGTACATATTTTTCAAGATTGAGGTGCAGATAAATGGGGAGAATTCTGCTATGAGCAACACAACAATAATCTATATTGCAGTTCTTCAAATTTGAGGTTTCTCTGGAGATTTAATCTGCATTCTAGGCCCATAAAAAACACTCTGGCTTCTCAGAGAGTAATTCCAATACATTTGTAATAATATTTCTTCCTCATTTCCCAGTAAAGGGGGATGCATTGCTAAAACCGACCATTTTTATTTATCTTGTGAATCATATATGGGAAAATTACAGCCAATTTGAAAGCCCCATGTCTTTCCTCGGGGCCTCTCACTGAGGGGATTGCATGATACATAAGACTTCATGGCAAACGAGACACAGAGGACCCACTCATGCACCAATTCCCGTTTTGGGAAGTCTGCTTCACTGGAAGATTGCAAACAAGCCATTATTTTGTCAGTGGGAACAAAAGCCCTGATTAAAAATTAAAATACATTCTGTACTGATAAATATACAGCTGCCTAATTACTTGCAAGATTTATATTTTTGCCATGTTAATTCCCTCATAATGGTTATTTCTTACTCCCTATAAACCAGAACACAATGATCTTGACAGTGACAAGCTTCAATAAACATTTGGCTGTCCCTTTTATTAGAGACATAAAGTTCCTAGTTATTAATGTTTTCAAAATCCCATCCTAAAATACTTCACCAGGAAAGAACTATGCCCTTCGCATCACGTGGCATTTGATGTAAGAAGAAATACGTATTTAGAGACACCTAATTATGGCTCATTTAAAGTTTCAGATCTACCAACTGGACCTTCTAATTTGCTAGCACCAACTGTCTTCAACGTTCACGTATGTAGACACACAAACATAATGCAAGTAGTTAAAGTAAATAAAATAGAAGAGAACAACACCTTTCAGAAGCTTAAGAATTTTTTGAGAGATGAGTGGAGGGGCAAACAAGATATGATACAAGGGAGAAGGGAACAATGTCAGCAGATCTGCTGTCCCCCATCAGAAGGGAAGTAGACACCCGCCTCGCTGGTTCATGTGGGCCCAGGAAGGTGACTGACATAGTGAAGCTGAAATCATGAGGTCAGGAGAAAAATTCCAGCACCAGGTCTCAGGAGACCAAACTCTGTGCTGAGAGAACTTCAACTGGGCAAATGGACAGCATCAAACACTGGCGCTTTCCATAAAGGGGTCGGCAGTGAGTTCAGCCACACGGGGTTTTGTGGTGAGAGGGGATTTGAGTCTAGGAGCCCTGCTTCAGAGACCAGAAAAAGGCTGGGCTCTGATGGCCCCTTAGATAAACACAGACTCTGCTGCCAGTGCCCCCCTCCAATCTTTCCAGTCCCTGGACAATCACATCTCCAAAAGCATAATTAGAAAATTCATGGAGCCGGGGCTGTGCACCAGACCTGCCACCTTTGCTTGTGACAGATTCAGCAAACATCTGGGATTTTCAGAAGCCCTCATTGCCGGGTGTAGAAAGAACTAAGTTGGTAGTTGCAAGCTGATCCTGCTGGTGGTGGACCTATCTGAGCATCCATCCACAAACACAGAAGGGCAAAGCTCTCTCTCCTACCTGCTCTACACGGCCTCTCCTGTTTGGACAGAGGCAGATGAAAACACTTTTTTTTAACATGCAGAGGGAAGTATGTGTGTGTTTGTGTGCATGTTTATAAGTGTGTAAGAGTACTAGTTGCTGCTTTTGCTCCTGTAACATTTTATTATGTTGCATGATATTCTTTCACACAAGTGTGGTTACTTGGGGTTTGTTAAATTTGTGTTTTTAGTACTTCCTTAATTAGAATCAGTCTCCATCTACCGTCTTTCACTTCCTATTCATATTCTCTCTTCATGTTTTCTTTCTTTCTTCTCTCACACCCTGTCAAAACTCTCCTCCCACCCCCTTCTTTTCTTGTATATACATATTATCACTAAAATGTACTTCTCTTTCCCATTCAGTGTGTGTGGCAGGCGCACGTGCATGGACAACAGCATGAGTGCTGGAGGTTACTGTTGTTCTAGACAATCTTACATTGTATTTTGGGGTCTCCCCCATCAAGATCAACACTTGGGCCTTCCAATTTTGTGTTTCTGCTAATTTGTTAACTGGATTTAATCTTCCTACAACTTCTTTTACTTTCCTTTTATGAAATCCCCTCACTATTTTTGTTCTTTCCTTCCCCTCAGCAAACCTTTCAAGCCTCCCTCCCCTGTTCTTTCCTAGTATGTAAATATTATCATGTCCCTTTCTTTCTCTTTTTCCCATTCTTTTTTTATTTTTTTCTTAATTTTTTTTCTTTTCCTTCTTCCTAGCCTATCCTATGTTATTATAATTCCTTTATCTGCTTAGGTCAGTGAAAGAGCAGAGAAATGCTTAAAGAAGTTTTAAATAATATGTTGGTGCACGATGGATCCTCTAAATGCTCATATAACTGATGGCTGCTCCTTCCCCACACCGTAGCGACAGGGGTGGAGCCCAGTACTTTGATTAGGTCAAACAAGTGGTTTCTCCTCCCATGCACCTAAAGCTGAGGGCACAACACAGGGAGAAAGCACTTACCACAGAGATTTCCACAGTGTTTGTAGAGCTTCCCATCCCACACTACTCTGTAACTTCAACACAAAGACACAACAGTCAGGAGACAAGATGGTGATGCCTCCAAAAACTAGTAATTCCCCAAAAACTAACCCCACAGACAATGAAGTCGATAAAATCCAAAACAAAGAATTTTTAAATGATACAAAATTATCAAAAAGTTCAAAGAACACACAAAGTAACTAAAACAATTAAGAAAGAGAGAAAACTATGAAATACTACTTTAATAAAGAGATTGAAGTTCTTTTTTTTTTTTTTTTTTTTTTTGGTACTGGGGATTGAACTCAGGACCTTGCGCTTGCCAGGTAGGTGCATATGCCACTGAGCTGCATCCCCCAGCCTGAGATTGAAGTTCTGAAACAGAACCAAACAGAAATCCTGGAAACAAAATCATCAATAACTCAAATAAAAATTTTAATTAAAAGTCTTGACAGTGGGCAAGATAAATCAGAGGAAAGGATAGCAAGACCGAAAGATAAGGTGAATGCACCAGAATATTCATTTGGTAATTTTAAAAGAACAAAGACCAAAGTAGATTACCCAAGGGAAAGAAACTGCTCAAAAGAAAAGAACAAGTGGGATAAGGGAAAAGAGAAAAGAAAGAAAAAAGGGAGGAGGGAAAAACCATATACATGCACAAGATAGCTAGGACAGTAGTACTACTAATTTCTACTTTTTTTTTTTTTTTTTTTTTTGGTGGTACCAGGGATTGAACTCAGGACTTTGTACTTGACAGGTAAGTGCTTATTCCACTGAGCTATATCCCCAGCCCCAGTACTATTTATTGAAAAGAACAGTTAATGTTTAATTGTTTAATCGACCTTGAACACCTATATCCAGCAACCTGAGCAACTACTTTGAATATAACAGGACACAAAATCAACACACCAAAGCCAATAGTGTTCCTATACAACAGTGTTGAACCCACCAAGCAGGAATCAGAAAAACAATTTCATTCACAGTAGTCCAGAAAAGTAAATACCTAGGAATCAACCTAAGCAAGCAGGTAAAAGACCTCTATAATAAAAATTATAAATTCTAAACAAAGTTGAAGAGAACATTAGGAAAAGAAAAGATATCTCTTGCTCTTGGATTGAAAGAAATAATATCATGAAAATGGCAATATTACCTAAAACAATCCAATTTAACACAATCTGTGTTAAAATACCAACAACATTCTTCACAGAATTAAAATTCCTATGAAATCAGAAAAAAAAATACAGAATAGCTAAAGCAATGATGAACAAACAAAGCAAAACAAACCCAAAAAAAGCAAAGTTGGAGATACCACAATACCAGATTTCAGTTTATACTTCAAAGCTATTGTAACAAAAAGCAGCACTGGCACAAAAACATACATATGTGTAAACCAGTGGGACAGAACCACAGACACAGAAAACACCATGCACCCTCACACCGTCAACCTTCTAATTCTGACAAAAGGGCCAAGAACATACACTGGAGGAAAGACAGACCCTTTAACAAAAGGTGTTGGGAAAATTGTATATCCACTGGCAAAAGACTGAAACCAGGTCATTATCTCTCACTCTGTACTAAAACCAAATCAAAATGGATCAAAGACCTATATATAAAAACAAAAACTTTGAAACTGCAAGAAAAAAACATAAAGAAAACACTTGAAGACATAGGCACACACAAAAACGTCCTGAAGAGAATTCCAATAGCATGGGAAAAATATCAAGAATCAAGAAATGGGATAACGTCAAATTTAAAAGTTTGGGCACAGCAAAGGAAGCAATCAACAGAGTAAAGAGGCCACACAGTTGAAGATAGTGATATGCTGTTAACTCAATATTATTTTGTCCTGAAACCTTTTATCACTTTAAATGTTCCTGCTTTGGTGTGTTTATGTTTGTGATACTGGTATGCTGCTATTGTTCTTTTTTTGTTTGGTTTGGTTTGTTTCTCATTTACTAGTCTATTTAAAAGAAAAAAGAGACAACCTACAGAGTGGAAGAAAAATTTTGTGAGCTACTCTTGTAATAGAGGACTAATATCTACAATAGATAAAGAACTCAAAATCTAACCCGTGCAAAGCAAATGGCCAAATAAAGAATAAGCAAATGAACTAAATAGACACTTCTCAAAAGAAGTACAAAGAAAAAGAAGCATGAATGGCCAATAAGTACGTGGAAAAGGTGTTCAACATCCTCAGTTATCACAGAAATGCAAAACAGAACACCTCTGAGATTACATTTCATTTTTCACCAGATGATTTCATTCTTCTCTGTTTGAATATATATCACATTTTCTTTATATATTTATCTACTGACAAGGATCTAGCCTGTTTCCACAGCTTAGGTATTGTGAGTTATGCTGCTGTATACATAGGTATGCATGTATCACTATAATATGATGTCTTTAACTCTGTTTGGAATGGCTGGGACAAAGGTTAATTCTATTTTTAGTATTCTGAGGCATGTCCATACTGATTTCCACAGTGGTTGCTCTAGCTTACTCCTCACCCACAGGACAGAAAGGGTCCTTTTTAAACCTCATCTTTCACAACATCCATTGTTCTTCATGTCTTTTCTTAGTACATGTTTGTCATAATGATTACATTTCAAAATTACATTCTAAGTGAAATAAGCCAGACACAAAAAGAAAACCATCACATAACTTTATTGATATGTGGAATCTGAAAAAGTCAAACTCATGAAAACAGCGAATAGAATGGTGGTAACTAGGGGATGATTGTGATGGGCTCAAGAAGATGTCGGTGGTAAAGCAACAACCATTGTTGAGTTCATGTCACATTGTCTGTAAATCAGTTTTGATTGTACTATTTCTTTTTTTTATTTTAAAAAATAAAAGCACAAAAACATATTAACAAACAGACACAAATTAGCATTAGAAATAGTACAATCAAAGCTGATTTACAGAAAAGGTGACATGGACTCAACAATAGTTGCTGCTTTACCTATTGATATCTTTGAAGTGTATATTCGTGAACACAGATACAGACATACGAAATTGGTCAAACAATTCATCATCTCAACAACAGAAAAACACAAAAAACAGAAAACAAAAGACAAAAAACAAAAAAAAATTAAATTAAATTAAATTAAAAATTAAAAAATTAAAAAAAAAAATAAAGACCAACAGTAGTTGCTACTTTGCATATCGATATCTTCGAAGTGTGTGCTCAGGATTACACATACAGACATACAAAATTGATAGAATAACCCGTCATCAATTATTCCTTAGCATTAATTGATATAATACACCAGTAGAACCATGTTAGCCCTCCTGCACATAAGCATATACATATATACATACATACATTTTTGCCTCTTTCTTTTCTCCTTTCCCTCGTCCCATCTGTTCTTTGTTTTTGAACAGATTACCTTCATGCCTCTTAGTTTCTATTCCCACCCTCAGGTTCTTACACCAATGATACAATACGTTGCCTGCACATGTACCGTTGATTTACTTCACTTAGGAGTATGGACTGCAGTTTTGACCATTCGCCTACAAAGTCCCCAAAACTGTCTTTCTTTATAGCTGAATAATATTCCATTATATAAAAATGCCACAATTTTTTAATCCAGTCTTCTGTGGATGGACACTTGGGTTGCTTCCACATTTTAGCTATTACAAATTGCACTGCTATAAACATGGGTGCACATATATCAGAGTGATATGATGTTTTCAGATCTTCTGGGAAA
>PVLD010017882.1:10914-40677 GCA_004027595.1 Dinomys branickii | reverse complement strand
TGGTCAAAACTGGAGTCCATACTCATAAGTGAAATAAATCAGCGATACATGTGCAGGCAACGCATTGTATCACTGGTGTAAGAACCCGAGCGTGGGAATATAAGCTAAGAGACATGAAGGAAATCTGTTCAAAAACAAAGAACAGATGGGACGAGGGAAAGGAGAAAAGAAAGAGACAGAAATGTATGTATGTATATATGAATATACATATATGCAGGAGGGCTAACATGGTTCTACTATTGTATTATATCACTTAATGCTAAGGAAGAATTGATGACGGGTTATTTGATCAATATTGTATGTCTGTATGTATTATCCTGAACACACACTTCGAAGATATCAATATGCAAAGCAGCAACTATTGGTGGTTTTGTTGTTGTTGTTGTTGTTGTTGTTGTTGTTTGCCTGTTTTGTTTTCTGTCTTTGGATTTTTGGTTTTTGTGTTTTTTCTGTTGTTGAGAGGATTAATGGTCTGACCAGTTTTGCATGTCTGTATATGGGTTCATATATTTACACTTCGAAGATATCAATGGATAAAGCAATAACCACTGTTGAGACCATGTCACCTTGTTTATAGATCAGTTGTGATTGTACTATTTTTTATGCTAATTGGTGTCTGTTTGTTAATATGTTTTTGTACTTTTATTTTTTTTAATAAAAAAAATGAAAGACCTCTTATATTTCTGTCAAGGGAAAAAGAGTTTATTCCTTAAGATGTATACACACACTTACAAATAAACTTCCTTTTTCCTCATTCCTATGAACTGGAATTGTATTAAAGTTTTGCCAATGGGACTGTGTGACCTACTTTGAAATTCAATTACAGTACTGTATATACCTTTTATTCTCTCATAGGTCTGTAGATTTTTGGCTCACCTCATGCAAAATGCAATAAACTTGTCTTTCAATCATCAAATACAGATAAAAATACACACAAAGCACTTTTGGATATTATTATATAAAATATCAAGTTAAACACGAAATTATTTTATGGCAGTGTTGGGATGAAATATTGACAGATATTCAATAACCCAGACACAATTTTATCTTCAAAATCTTCCCTACAAACTAACAAAAATATGAAATCCTTAATTTCCTAATAGACAGGCCACCTTATAATTCGTTTTTTATTGTTATTTACTAAGGTTGGGGAAGAGGAGATAATGAGGCCAGAGACTTTATTTTCATTGAAGACAGTATTCATAAAACCACAGACTAACATGTTCCCTAAATAAGAATATATGATTTCACTCTGGCACTCTATTTTAATAGTCAATGAACTGGCATTTTCTCCTGTCAGCTAATGAAACAACTGGGGGTTATCAGACAATGAAAAATGGACAATTAACAGCTTTGTCTGGAGACCAAGAGAATTTGTTCATCTCTTAATGCTGAGTTGGCAATTCTTTATTCTGGAAGCTGGTTTTGGATGTGCAGAACTACAAGCTATTGTAGTGAGCATATTGCTATCATTTCCTTATTTGATTTTACAGATACGAACTCATGGCAAGGGCATAAAAAACTCTGACGCAGCTTAGATATCCATTCCCTTTCATATCATCACAAGAGCACCTACCAAATTTTCAAGCATCGGCAAGGTTAAAAAGTTTAAAATTAGGCAGTGCTGAGATGAAGCATAAAAATTAGATTTTGAGGAATAGACCAATCATTTTCATTCCTATTATTCTGTCTCCAGAACTAGACACACAAAACATATTTTCAAGTCACAATAAGCACATTCCAAGGCATAGTTTGCAAATAAGTCATTCAAAATAATCCTGCAGCTAGTATAAAACAATGTTTAAAGTCATAGACATTAGTATCAGATAAGCCAAGATCAACTCCTTATTTACCATTTATTCATTTACTAGCTTTAGTACTTTTTTATTTTTAGTTATTTGTTGGGTGTTTTTTTTTTTTTTTTTTTAGTCAGCTCCTAGCTAAGTTGCGACACTAGACTGGAACTTGCCTCTGTCTCCCAGAGTGCTGGAATTACAGTTGTGAACAACTATGCCCAGCTAGCCTTATTGCCTTAAACAAGACATTACACCTCTTCAGAAGTAATCAGTTCATGAAGTGATAGAAGGGATAACGTATTTAAAAATGTTCATTACAAGACCTGTTAGGAAGATCAAATCTTTTTATTAAATGGAGTAACAAATCTTTAATGAATATTTGTTCTAATCATAGTAATTTTTGATATGACAATATTTCCATTGCATTTCCAAGTTACAAAATATCAGGCTGTAGAGCCACAGGTAAACTGATTTCATGAGTCTCATACATTTACCTTTCCACATCTCTGCACACAGGTGATTGTCTAAGAATGAAAACGTTCTTATTTCCATGCCATGTTATTTTCAGTGTTGATCACCCTTTGCATTATATTTTTCTCTATATGTCATTTTAGAGAACCCATGAAGGTGTATGTAGAATCAATACTCACTAGACAGGCTTTGATATTTAGCCTAATAGTCTGTGGATGAAGCTGAGCTCTTACTGGAGATAGAGATTAGAAAGAAAAAAATATTGAGTGATCCTTAGAGAAATTTTAGAGCTCTCTTCCAAAGATAAAATATGTAGAAGGGTAGTTTCTCTACTCATCAGGGCCACAAAGGAAATGAGTTCATCGCTTCTGTGCTGTAGCATCTCTGTCATTGATGAGGATACAAGGGACTTGATACACAATAAAGAAAAGTTTATGACCTGTTTCAAATCATCACTTAGAGAACCTTTGCTATTGGGTATGTACAAAAAAAAGGTTTAAAAAGAAAAAGGGAGGAGCATCAACCCCTCTTTAGATTCTTGTCAAACTGCACCCTACTTAGGGCACCTTAATCACAAAGGGAACTTGCAAAAAAGTAGCATGCAGTGGAATTCATTACCTGGATGGGGATCCATAGTGGAACCTTAATGTCATGAAGATCACAGCATAAAGTCACTCACTGTCATTTGTGATTAAAAATCCCTAGACCCTAGACCTTCTCTTTCTGGTTGCATTTTAATGTTTTAAATGTACTATGTGCAAGTATTGCACACTCAGAACTATTACACATTTACAATGTTTTGTGGTTTTAAATTATTTTCCATAGTTTGTAGCGAGGTCCAGAAAGATTCCTGTTTCTTACATTTGGGGATAATAGGATTACAGACTCATACACATAAGCAGTCAAGACCAGGAACACTATGAAAGGTTGCTGTCCTCAGAGCAAGGCAGACAATTTAAAAATCTTTAATCAAAACGTCAGTGTGTTGTACATCTGCAATATATTCAGTGTTACCTGTCACTTTAAAAAACATAAAATAATGTTAGATAAGTCTTCATTACCATGGTGAAGTAACAAGCCTTGGTTTTGTTTCAAAGGCTAATAATAAATTGCTCTTTTAAAATTTGTTTTTGCTGCTCCGTACAGGAATCATGTCACAGATGGAGAGTATGATGAGACAAGCACTGGATGGTGTACACTGAGGCTCCAAGTCCCACTGTGCACAGCGGGGCTGCGGAGTGATTCTCACAGGTGTGTGATGCCTGCTTCTCCATCTCGCTGCTGTCTGTATTAAGCAGAAACGCAGAATATTTGGTGAGTAATGGCATTTGAAGCATTGGTCTCTGTCAGCATTTGCAGGAACCCAAAATAGAAACCATGTGAAATTGTCTTTTATGCTGTTCAGGGCGGGGGTGGGGGTGGGGGTGGGGACACAACATCCTTATGAGTAATTTATTTATTTAAAGAACTATGCATTGAGTGCTGGCTAGGTGTGAGGCTCTGCTCCAGGCTCCAGGAATTCAGTAGATAAAGGACTTCACTTTCTAAGCCACTTGACAGAGGCAACAAGCCAAAGGTAAAGCAAGGCATGTGGGGTAGAGACAATAGGTTGTGTTGGCAGAGGCACGCTAGTTTATGCAGGGTGCCTAGGAAGGGCGGGGAAAACATGTCCACGGCCTAACTCTAGAAATCTGTGCGTCATCACATACAGCAAAACAGAAGTTGCCATATATGGTTCAAGATCTTGAGATGGGGTATTGTCCTGGATCCTGTGGGTGAGTCCAGTGTAATCACAGGCGTCCTTCTAAGGAGGAGGAGGTGGAGATGGGGAGATGGAAGCAGATGTTGGAGTGATGTAACTGCTGACTGGAAAGGGGTTAGCAGCCAAGGAATGTGGGCACCCTCTACAAACTGGATTTAGAGTAAGATCTAAGGGCAGGAGGGGCAGGTGGTGGGAGGTACAGGTGGAAGCAAAATAGCAAGTGCAAATTCCCTGAGGCAGGGACAGAACTGGATTTAGAGTAAGATCTAAGGGCAGGAGGGGCAGGTGGTGGGAGGTACAGGTGGAAGCAAAATAGCAAGTGCAAATTCCCTGAGGCAGGGACAGAACTCGTATGTTGGACCCACACCAGGCAGACTGGACTGTCTGAGGACTCTGGCTTTGACCCAGAATGAGATTAGGAATGCTACAATTTGGGTTTGTTTATTTTTGTTTTTTGAGGCAGGATCCCATTATTTAGTCCCAGTTGGTCTTGAACTCACTGTGTAGCCCAAGTTGGCCACAAATTTGTGATGATCCTCATGCCTCAGCCTCTCCTATGCTGAGATTATAGGTAAATGTCACCATGCCCAGGCACTGTTTGCATTTTAAATATCTATGAAAGGACCTTGATCTATGAGACCGTGTTATTGGAAAGTAGGTGGGAGACAAGGCCTGCTAGGAGGTCCTTAGATCACTAGGGGGATGTCCTAAAGGGGGTGGTTTTCCCTCACCCCATCCTCACTCTTTCGTCTTTGACCACAGGTAATGGATTTGGCACCTCCATACACTTAACACTTGCCACAGGCCCTAAAATAACAGGGCCAAATGACCATGGGTTGAAACCTCTGAAACTGTTAGGCAAAATAAACCTTTTCTCTTTATGAATTGATTATCTCCAGTGTTTTGTTATAGTCACAGAATGCTGACTAACACAAGGGGCCACTGAATGGCTTCCTAGACAGCATAAACGGCATAATGGAACTTTGGTTGAAGAGGATTCCTCAAGCTGCTGGTGAGGTTAGATTGTAGAGGGCAAGCCACAGTGAGGGGGCCCAGCAAACAGGCCACTTCAGTAACTCAGATGAGAATGGGCAATGTGTAGACCAAGGCAGTGAAAAGTGTTGTGTTGCTAGGGGGGGTCATACACAATTCATGCTGGTTGAAAAGTTGAAAAGAGGTTGAGTAGAGGGGCAAAGAAAGGAAAACTGTCACAGTAGAGAAATTGCTACAACAATTTAAGCCACAAATAAGTGTCACCTGGACCTCCACCAAAGAGGAGGTATTAGATGCTGGAATCTGTTTTCAAGGCAGAGCTAGCAGAATTTTCTCACATCTGATAAAGACCAAAGTCAGAGTGAGAGTTACCACTGATAGCCCTCTTTTTCCTTTATCGCTCTGAATCATAGCCTAAATTGTTCACCCTGAGAGATCAACCTTCAGGATCCATTTGAACAATTTACCAGATTATTTCTGACAAGGAAAAAGAAGGCCTGGATAACTAAAATCAAGCAGGCCATCAAAGAAAATCTGCACCATTCCTCTCAACTTGCTTTGGGTGCTACATCTTTCCCTGAAGCTGCGTGAGAATGAAGCTACAAGAAGCTCACACATTATCTAATCCAGCCACCCCAAGCTTAGGTTCCTAGATGCACAAGAGACCATTAGGTTTTGTGAATTACTTTGAATATTTCAAAAATCCTTTCAGAAGCTTTACATACAAGCAGAAAGTTGCGCTGTTGATGATATATTAACTGTCTGGCTGGGGTTACTTTATAGTCACTCTGTGCAGTCCAAATTATCCTAGTCAGTAAGCAATTAATAAAAATAGGAAAATCAATCACTATTTAAGAAATTCAATTTACTTGAAAAATATCTTTTAAACCACAGGGACTATAGGGAAAATAATACAGGGGATAGCTAAAAGAAAATGCTGGAAAACATGGAGGTAGCTCTTTTCTGACTCAGATGATTAGCTGGCCCCCTCCACAGCATCTTGATAATGATGAATTGAGAACACCCCATCTACCAGCCACTAATTTACTGTCATAGACAATTACGATTTACCTGACCAGCACCAGTTCTTCTGCCTTTTGGTGATGGCTTCCTAATGTTCCTTGGAGATCCTTGGAGAACCTCAATTTGCAGGTTACAAACTCCACAGCTGAGATGACTTTTACCTTTGCATATGTGACATGGGTTTGTCCAATAATACCCTCACAAGCTCTCTCTCAGTCATTATGATTGGCTTAAATCAGGATGTGGTACTATCCAAGATGAATCTGAGACTTTTGCTGGAAAGATCAAACACAGAAATACCTTTTTGTCTTCCAGATGTTCTGAAAAGTTCAGATGCACCTCTAGATCTGTTGGAACTGTCCTGCCACCATGAGGCAGAGTGTACCTGAAGAGCTGGCATTGAGGTGAGCAAAGCCCAAAGATGGAGAAAGAAAACTAATGTTAAGAATTAAATGACCAGCTTTAACTTAACTTATTATAGAGGAAGTCACTGCTTTTTGTCTGTCATATAAAAGATAACTTATTACCAATGCTATTGAAAGCAATAATTAATAGTAATTTGAAGTGTATAAACATACTATAAAAACAAACATGAGAAAAATGCAGCTATTACTGCCTGCTATTTCTCCCGCCCACTATCTAATGAAAGCAAGTAGTGAAATCATTGAATGGTAGGAGTCAGCCAGGCAAGATCCATAAATAATTGAAAATTGTTGACTATAAATAATTATTTCATTATTGAAACTTTATAGTGAACTATGCTCTCCAAGGGACATATGTCTTCCACAAACACATTTTCCTCTGTGTATTCTAATCATCCCCAAAGATACCTGGGCTGTGTGAGTGTGTTTCTTCTCCATTAAACTTGAATAGGACAGGAGTCATTATGGACTCTCATCTATTATAGGAGTATGTGAGCCTTTCAACATTTGCATATGAATAACTAAAAGAGATTTATGATTCTATCTTAGACCAGAAAATGTTTTTGTTGCATACATTACACTAATATTTCTAAGCCCATTTGGCTTTCTCTGCTGCCTGTCCATCCAGACATGCATGAGTGGTTTCCACATTTAACAGGGAAGATGTTAAGTGAGGTGCAAGCATTTTAGGGCATTTTGAAGTACAAATTCTTCCATGGAGTTTGCTGACACTGTGAACAGCCATAACTCCCAAGACAGCAGGGGTAGCCTTGCCAAGTCCAGCATGACTTCACATCTCATAACTAATGATCCAGGCTCAGGATCTCAAACAGTGCAGCCCTGAGTTCAACTAAATGAAAACAAAAAATATAATTCTAGAATAAGCCCAAGGGCGATTACTATGGAAGATGGTGTAGTTCAAGATAGTTACAGTGAAATAACATACAAATATAAACAGCTATAATTATTCCCTTCACTGTATAAGTCACATCCAGCTCCCATAGTCAAACCTAGCTGTGTATATATTTGACACCCACACTTTAAAATACTGTGTTTCATAATGTGAACTACCACACTCTGAGGTCTGACATTTGCAATAGCTCTTCCACAGGTACCTATTCATCCCCTTTCCCATTTATACGTATCTCATGATGCTATTCTTTAAACATTTGTTGATATTTACAACCTTGAAACCTTCCAAATGTCCCTTGTACCCCTTTGTGCTTTTGCTTTCTCCTAAGCTGCAAGTTGATGCCCTTGGTAAACTCTACCCAATAACGACACCTCCAATAGATCATTATTATTACTGAGGATACCTTTATGCACCTACAAGTAAATCTATAATATAGAAAGAAGCTGTGTAACTCATCTGACAAGGTATTCACCTGGGCAATGTTGGATGCAATAAGAGACACCATACACATTCCATAATATCATACAACAATTAACAAAAACATTACATGGAGAGACCACTGTGGAAGCCATGTTGAGCCCCAGCCAACTTTGGGGAACTCTGTGAGCTGCACCCCACACTCCCATAGGCACAGGAACAGTGCTGAGCCCTGAACAGCCTTGGGAGCCTCGGTAAGATGCTCCCCCACCCTCCTAACATTGTGATAGCAACATTGAGCCCTAGACAACTTCGGGAAACTCAATAAGACTCCCCCTGCCCTCAAACATCATGGGAGAGATGCTGAGCCCTAGAGAGCTTTGGTGTCCTTGGTGAGCCACACCTGTACCCCCATTATCATAGAAGCAAAGCTAAGCCCAAATGAACTTCAGGAGCCTCAGTGAGATAACCCCTACATCATTGCAGGAGTGATACTGAGTCCCAGGAACCATGGGGCCTCAACAAATTTCACCACACCTCTCCACTATTGCAGGAGCAATGCTGAGCCTTGGTGAACTTTGGGAGCTTCAAAAATGTTGAAGGGAAGGAGCAAAATGCAATCTCAGACCTCCAGCTCACCCAGAACAAGGCCAGGAGACACTGACATAGAAGAACTTAGAAGTGCACACACCTGAAATTTCTGAAATGAAAGCAACTAAGGTAAAGAAAAAACTCCATAAGGAAATAGAAGAAATCAGATCAGAAATAATCTCTCAAGTACAAAAAAGAAGACAATAATAATGAAAGAATTGCTCAGTACATCTAAAAAAGACACAAATAAAAAGATAAAGGAGCATAGAAAAATGATGGAAACATTAAATGAACAGTATGGGAAAGGATTAAAATGCATGAAACAGTTGAAACAGATTTCCAGGAAATTAAAAATTCCATTGACAGCTGGCAAAACTGCTGGAACAAAACTGAAGATATACTTTCAGACCTTGAAGACAGCATTGCAGCTAGTGATCGCAAAAGGAGAGATCCCTTAAAAATACCAAGGAACTAGGAAATAGTAATTCAACAGCTTCAAGTTGAGGTGAAGAAAAACCATATAAGACTGATAGGTGTCAATGAAACAGCAGGAGTCCATACAAATGACACAAAAAGACTATTTGCAGAAGTTCTAGCAGAAAATTTGCCAAGCAGTGTAAAAGACCCTGGCATCTCACAGTTAAGTGAGGCATATAGAACTCCAATTAGTCATAACCAAAAAAATCTACACTTAAACACAAAATAATAAAGATCCCCAAATTCAGCAAAGAACAGAATATTAAAAGCTGTTAGAGAAAAGGAACAGATCAACTATAAAGGAAAGCCTATAAGAATCATGGCAGATTTCTCAGCGCAAGCCATCAAATCAAGAAGAGCTTGGAGTGAAGTATTTCAGGCCCTAAAAGAAAAAAACTTCCAACCCAGACTGATATACCGTGCAAAACTATCTTTCACAATTAATGGAGAAATAAGATATTCCATGACAAAGAACAACTGAAGAAATTCTTGACCACCAAACCAGCCTTACAAAAAGTACTGCAAGGTATTCTAGAAAGAGATAAAAATGACCACAACTTCAAAAACAAGAATACAAAAGAATCGCCATCAGAGAAAGCAAGTAAACAGGGGGAAAGTAGGGAACCAACAGTAGGAAAAAAACATGATAAAAATAAGCCAACATATATCAGTTATAACCATCAAAGTAAACAGCCTCAGTTCACCAATCAAAAGAAGCAGCCTGGAAAAGTGGATCAAGAGACAAAATCCAACAATATGCTGTATACAAGAACCACATTTAACTCAAAAGGAAATTCATAGACGGAAAGTTAAAGGATAGTAAACAATACTCCATGCAACAGGAACCCAGAAAAAAAGTGAGGGTATCTATTCTGTTTGCAGACAATGTGAACTTCAAACAAGAATGATCAAAAGAAGTAAAGAAGGTCACTACATATGGGCTAGGAGAAAACTACAAGAGGAAGAGATAACAGTCGTAAATATATATGCACCAAGTATGGGAGCACCCAGCTATATAAGACAAATATTAACAGACATGAAAAATGAAATAAGCAATAACATAATTGTAATGGGAGACTTTAAGACAGCATTATCACAAAGAGATCAAATAGACAAAAATTCAGCAAAGAAATAATGGAACTAAACCACACTTGTGAACAAATGGACTTAGTAGACCATTGCAGAATGGTCCAACCAACATCAGAATACACGTACTTCTCAGCTGTACATGGGTCATTCTCCAAAATAGACCACATGCTAGCACACAGAGCATGCTTAAGTAAAGGCAAAAGAATTGAAATTATCTTATCCATATTATCTGACCACAGGGCAATGAACTTGGAAATTACTGACAAAAAAATTGCCAAAACTCCATAAACAAATGGAAATTAAACAATGCCCACCTGAGCAGCCAAAGGGTCACTGATGTAATTAAAGAAGAAATTAAACAATATCTAAAATCAAGTAAAAATGTAGATAAAACTTACAGGAAATTGTAAGATGCAATGAAAGTAGTTGTAAGAGGGAAATTTCAAGTGGTGACTCCCACATTAGGAAAACAAAACCAACACACATAAATAGCCTTAAGCTGCACCTCAAGCTTCTAGAAAAACATGAGCAAATCAAGCCCAAAGCCCAAAGATGACAGGAAATTATAAATATCAGAGCAGAAATTAATTCAATGGAGACTAAGAAAACAATATAAAGAATTAATTAATCAAAGAGTTGGTTTTTTAAAGAATAAATAAAATTGATAAGCCTTTAGTCAATCTTTTCAAAAAAGGAAAGAAAAAACTCAAATTCATGCAATAAGGAATGAAAAGGGTGAAATGACTATAGGTCCTATAGAAATTCAGAAGATCATCAACACCTACTTCAAAAATCAAAAAGGAGAGCTATATTCCAATCTTTCTAAGAACATAGATGCAAAAAATCCTCAGTAAAATACTAGCAAAAAGAATGCAGCAAAACATCAAGAACGTGATAATGTCATGACCAAGTGGGATTCATCCCAAGAATGCAGGGATGGTTCAATATATGCAAATCAATAAATGTAATACACCACATCAACAGAGCCAAAGACAAAAATCACATGATCATCTCAATTGATGCCGTAAAAGCTTTTGACAAGGTCTGATACTTATTCATGACAAAAATCCTACAGAAAATAGGGATAGATGGTCTTTACCTCAATCTTATAAAGCTACCTATGACAAACCAATGGCCAACATCATAATAAAAGGACAAAAACTGAAAACTTTCACTTTAAAATCAGGAGCAAGATAAGGATGTTCACTATCACCACTACTATTCGATAAAGTTCTGGAAACACTAGCCAGAGCAATTACATAAAAGAGTGAAATAAAAGGAACAAGGATATGAAAGGAAGAAGTGAAATTATCATTATTCACAGATGACATGATACTTTACATGGAAGAACCCCAAAACTACACCAAAAGGCTCCTACAATTAATCAACAAATTCAGTAGCATAGTTGTATGCAAAGTCAGCACTCAAAAATCAATAGCATTCCTGTATACAAACAATAAACACCTTGAGAAAGAAATTAAGGAAACCACCCCTTTCACAATAGCTTCCAAATAAGTGAAATACTTAGGAATCAATCTAACAAAGTGTCTTGGTTACTTTTTTCTTGTTGCTGAGACAAAATACCCAACACCCCAAATGAAGGAAGAAAAGGTTTATTTAGCTTACAGTTTGTGGAAGTTTCAGTCCATACTTGGCTGGTTCTGAGGCAGAATGGCACATGGCAGAGGGCAAACTGTTCATAGTAGCAGAGCACAGAGAAAACCACAAGCAAAAAGGGTGGAATGGCTGCAAGCAGCCTCCTTTTCTCTCCTACATTGTAAACAGCCTACCCCCACCCAGGGGGCGTGTACCTGTCACATAACCTCCATGTCCTCCTCTTCCACAGGCTCAGGATGTTTACAAAGTAAGCACCCTGGCTTCCTCCTGAATCACACAGTTAACCTTTAAAGCTTCCCAAATAAACATAAACAACATCCCACAAGGGTAAGGGCATATCCTGTTTACCCCAAGATTTTCAACTGCTGAGTTACTTAGTAAAACCTCTAGACTCCCCAAGTTGACACAATGTATCAACCATAACACAAAGGAAATAAAATATCTATTCAGTGAAAGTTACAGCACTCTGAGAAAAGAGATCATAGACGATTTCAGTAAATGGATAGGAAAAACTAATTTTGTGAAAATGGCCATACTCCTAAAATTGTTTTGCAGATTAAATGCAATTCCCAATAAAATACCATTAGAATACTCCACAGATCTAGAGAAAAAATTTCTAAAATTCATCTGGAACCGAAAGAGACCTAGAATAGCAAAAGCAATCCTGGGCAACAAAGGAAAGACAAGACAATAACAATCCCTAACTTGAAATTATAGTACAAAGCTACTGTGATAAAATCATCATGATACTGGCAAACAGCAGACCTGACGATCAATGGAACAGACTAGAAGATGCAGACACAATTACAAACATACTCAGCCACCTTATCTTTGACAAATGGGCTAAACATGTTCATTGGAAAAAAAAAAAGGTAGCCTCTTTAATAAATGGTGCTGGAAAAACTGGCTTTGCACATGCCAAAGATTACAAGTGGACCTATGTCTCTCACCATGCACTAAACAAAATTCAAAATGGATTACAGATCTAAAAATTAAAACAGAAACACTAAATATACTGAAGGATAAAGTAGGCAGGCATCTTGAAGACATAGGAGTAGGCAGAGAGTTCATGAAGAAAAACCAAACTGCACAGGAAATACTTCAAAAATCAACAACTAGGACCTCATCTTATTGAAAAATTTTTTCACATCAAAAGAAATCACCAACAGAGTAAAAAGTAAACCCACAAACTGAGAAAAATTTTAGCCAACTGTCGCTCAGATAAGGGTCTTCTATCTAGAATATATAAAGAATTTTTAAAAATCAGGCCCCCAAAATTCAAAGACCCAATAAAAATGGGCATCTGAGATGAATATATACCTCTCATATCAAGAAATACAAATGGCAAATAAATGTATGAAAAAATGTCCAAAACCATTGGTCATTCGAGAAATGCAATTTAAAACACTGAGATTCCATCTCACCCTGGAAAGAATGGCCATCATCAAGGAGTCAACCAACAATAAATGCTGGAAGGGCTACAGGGAAAAATGAACTGTTCTCCACTGTTGGTGGGAATCTAAACTGGTACAACCACCGTGGAAATCAGTATGGCAATTCCTCAGAAAACTATTATTAGCTGTCCCATTCAATCAAGCTATTCCCTTTCTGGGTAATTTTCCAGAAGTACTGAAAACATAATAACACAGCAATATATGTGCATCCATGTTTATAGCAGCACAATTTGTCATAGCTAAGTCTTGGAAACAAGCCAAATACCCATTAATGAAGTAATGCATAAAAAAGATGTGGTATTTTTGTACAATGGAATATTACTCAGCTGTAAAAGAGATAAAGTTGAGGCTTTTATAGGAAAATGGATGCAACTAGAGACCATACTCATAAGTGAAATAAATCAGACCCATATGTATAAATGTCTTATTGTCTCCCTAGTGGGAGAACCTGAAAAAGTAAATAAAACCCAAAAGGTACAGTAGATATTGTGACAGGGAAAGAGGTTGCTCAGAGGGAGGAAACAACTGGGATGAGGGAAATTAGAAAAGAAAGAAAGAAAGAAAGAAAGAAAGAAAGAAAGAAAGAAAGAAAGAAAGAAAGAAAGAAAGAAAGAAAGAAAGAAAGAAGGAAGGAAGGAAGGAAGGAAGGAAGGAAGGAAGGAAGGAAGGAAGGAAGGAAGGAAGGAAGGAAGGAAGGAAGGAAGGGAAAGAAAAATGTATGGATATACAGGGATAGCTGGGATAACTGTGCTTCTGATATCTGATATCTATTGGTTTATTGAAAGGAAAAGTTAATGCTGAAATTTTTGTTTTTCTGACCAATTTTGCATGATTATAACTGGTAATGTGAACAACTAATCTGAAGACAACAATATGCAATATAACAACCACTATTGATTCCCTACTACCTTGATGAGTGAAACTGTATCATTTCTCTTTTTTTTTTTACTATTCTTTATTCTCTTTAATTGTTTGATCGGTCTAGCATTCTTATATCTGGTAATCTGAGCAACCTCATTGAAGATAACGATATGTAATATAACAACCATTGTTAACTCCCTATCACCTTGTTTTGAAATTCTGTATCATTTTTATTGGTTCTGTGTTGTTTTGTTCTTGTCTTGGTTGTTGTTACTTTGTTTTATTTTCTCTTTAAAATAAAAAAAGATCACATCGAGAAACAAAAGTATTTTCCTCCTGATTATATAAAAGAATATATTCAGGGCAGCAGTCATTTCTTCTAATTCCAAGGGAACGTAGCCCTTGCAAATCTTTCTTTGTGAAAGACCCACATGGGGCCACAGAAGTGCATTTAATCTGTTCAACATCATCACCAACAACCTGAGTGATAGATAACTGCAGTGCCCCCATCATTCACCACCCAGACAGGATACCTTTGTCTGGAGGAAGTGATGATGTCAGTGGACAACAGGCTGTCCTGGGTGCACAAGTCAAGTAATAACAGCAGAGTTTATTCTCTTTGGATGATTCAACATCATTCCTGGTTTTCAGTGCTGTGCGGCTTAGAAATAGCAACACTTGGAAATCCCAGACGTAGTTATTGCTGATAAGGATTATCAATAGATACTAAAATTAGAAGAAAGCAGATTAGTGATCTCCAGTGGGTAAGGGAAGGAGGAACAGGGAACAACAGCTAATGGACTTTGTTTGCGTCTTGGGGTGATGAGAATGGAAATAGTGATAATAGTTGTCTTAGTTACTTTTCTCTAGTTGCTGGGACAAAACACCTGGCACACAAAGTTAAGGAAGAAGAAAAAGTTTATTTAACTCACAGTTTGTGGAGGTTTCAGTCCATACTCAGCTAACTCCAAGTCAGGGTAGCCTGGCACAGGGGCAATAGTTTAAGGTGGCAGAAGACAACAACAGCAAAAACACCAAGGAGGGGAGCTCCTCCACAAGATCAGGGTGTTTACAAAGAAAGGTCCTGGCTCCTTGCTGAGAGGCTTAGTTAAACTTCTAAACTTCTCAAGTTGACACAATATATCAACACCTTCTCAACTTGGCAATCACACACATTTCTTTAAACCGGTTTCCAGATATAAAGACATGCTTGTTTTAAACATTTCACAACTTGAACATTATAACACGGGTTTAACTATCCTTAGGAGCCAGCATTAAGCCTATCAACATATTACATTAGAACCATAACATTCAACCTCCCTGAAAGATTCATGCACATCCCTTTATGCAAAAGGTATTTAGTCCATCTCCAAGAGTTGCCAAAGTCCTAACAGTTTCAGCGTTGCTAAAAAGTTCAATTCCCAAGTCTCCCCTGAGATATAAGGCAAACTCTTAGCTGCAAGCCCTAGTGCAAATGAAAACAAATTTACACTTCTGACATTCAATGGCACAAGATAAACAGTTTTATTCCACAAGTTACAAAAGGGAATGCAAAGGATAGGGACCAAAGCAAGTCCAAAATCCAGCAGGGCAAACACTAACTCCTATAGTTCCATGTCTGGCATCTGAGGCAATTTGTGAGCTCCACATAGCTTGTATGGCTCCACCCACATAGCACTTCTGATGATTGTAGCTCCTGTGGCTTCTCTCTTAGGCCCTCCATGCTCCCTCCTTGCATGTTTCCTTAGATGATCCATGTTCCTGGCTTTTCCAAACTTCTGGGGTTTGCACTGCACCTCTGACTTCACCATCACAGCTTCCCACACTGCTCTGTCAGGAACACACTGCCTGGCTTCCCAGATCTTCTGAAATCAGGGTGGAAGCCCTCTTAACCTCACAACTCTTGCATTCTGCATGTGCCTAAAACCAGCACCACGTGAATGCTGCCAAGTTCTACTGCCACCTGGAGCAGTAGCCAGGCTTTTCTCTCTCTTGACTGTAGGGGTTGAGTGTCTTGACTGCTAGGCACTCTGAATCCAATTCTGAAGAACAAATTCCCTGTGCTGCCACCATTCTGGAACATGGTGCTCTGCAGCTTTCTCCTCAAAGCAAAGTCTTTCACTTTTGCAGTTTTGAGGGTGCAAAGGGTGGAGACTTGCTGTTTCTAGTGATGCCCTCAAGTCAACTTTTCTGTTCTTCTGTTCCTTCTCAGCAATGAAGATCTGCCCAGCCCCATTTTGTAGTTCCCAATTTTACTGGATCTTTCTTTCTGGGCAAACTCACAACATTTTAAATCATCCTGTTGGTCTCTTTGCTCTTTATTTGCAACATAGATCTAGCTAAAAACCCTCAACCATAGCCATGGTAAAGTCTCAACATTCAACTGCTGTGAAATTTCTTCTGCCAGATGAATTAGTCCACGACCCTTAATCTCAGTCTGAGGCAAAGTCTCTGGACATGAGCAAAATGCAGACAAACTTTCTTCCAAGCCATAACATACATCACCTAGAGTCCAGGACTCAATGTAGTCCTTCTACCCAGCAGAAATCTCCTGAGCCTGGTCTTTACCAGAAGGATTTCTATCAACCCTCTAGACTTCTGAGCTCTGACCAGACTCTGACAACAGAACAGCCTAAGGTGTTCCAGCTGTACTATTTCAGGCAACATCTCTGAACCTTTCCAAACTCTTCCTATAAGCCATTCTCAGAGGATCTTGAACATGTTCAGGTATAGTCACAGCAATGATTTCTCTGGCACCAAATTCTGTCTTGGTTATTTTTCTCTCATTGCTGGGATAAAATACTCAATATGAAAAATTAAGGTAGAAAAGGTTTATTTAGCTGAGAGTTCATGGAGGTTTCAGTCCATAATCGTCTGTCTCTAAGGCAAGGTGGTGTGGCACAGAGGCAACAGTTCAAGGTGGCACAAGGCAGCAAAAGCAACAGGAGCAAAAAGGGGGGAACAAGCCTCACAAGTTCAGGATGTTTACAAAGTAAGGACCCTGGGTCCCTGCTGAGTCACCGAGTTAAACTTCTAACTTCTCAAACTGACACAATGTATCCACCATTACAAAAATTATGCAAAATTATAAGTATATTTTTAAACTTTGATCTGTATACATTAAGGAATGAATTTTATGTTATGTGTGCTATATTTCTATATAACTATTGACACCTAGTAGGCAATGAAGGAGAAGCATCAGGTTACTTACACAGTCTAAAAGGAACTTATTACAAGATGCTAATTATGATGAAATGTTAGAAACTCCAGTGGAGAAATCAACAGGAAACCCTCTAAACTAGATTAATTAAAGTTAATGTCACCAGTGATAGAAAAGTGATGCAGTATGCGTCTTGATTTGAAGCATTAAAGACACAAAGTCACTTCTGTGATATTTCCCCTAAAATGTATAACCTCAATCTCATCAGTGTGTCCCAAACTGAGGCATTTTCTGAACATATCTGTTCAGTATATTTCAAAAGCATCAGAGCTACTAGTAATGGGTTAGATTGTGATTCCTACAAGATGTGTCCACCCACAGTCTCAGAATGTGACTCTTTTTGGAGTAAATACCTAAGCAGATGTTATTGAGGTAAGGACTGAGAGATGAGATCATTTTGATTTAGGTTGGCCCCTACATCCAATAACATATACCTATGAAAGGCAATACATAGGAAAACACAGGGACACAGAATGAATAAACCCTGCACAGACACAGAAGCAGAGCCAGAGTTATGAATTATGAACCAAAGATTTTCATTAGCCACTTGAAGCTAGAAGTATGAAATGGATTCTCCCTCAAAGCCTCCACAGGGACCAACCTGGGTAACATCTTAGTTCTGCACATCCCACCTTCAGAATGTGAGCAAATACATTTTTGTTGTTTTAAGCCACCAGATCTGCAGAAATTTGTGATAGCACCCCTCAAAAATGAATGCAGTCAAGGAAAAAACACAAGCTGAGGAAAAGAAGGATTTTCATAGCATAATCCATAAAAATGGAGTAAAATTTATAGATTAAATAGCAGTATATTAATTGCATGATTTTTGTACTTTGACTGAGGTCTCACATAATGCAAACTTTAGGGAATGGATCAAGGATACATAGTAATGTCTTTGAATATTATTGCAAACGTTTTTTCTAACTCTGAAATTATTTCATAGGAAATAATTTAAAAATGTAAAGCATTTAAATTGTACAACAATCCCTAATTTAAGAATCCCTAATATGGTTCAGTTCTTCAAAAGTTGTAGACATGCTATATTTATTTGAAAAAGTCAGATTCTGGACAATTAGATTTTGTTGTGATTATTAAAAGGACCCAGGATCATGCAACTATCTTACTTGCTTATACATGTGTTCTTGAGCACACTTCTTCATCAACAAGTGGCTCGTTTTCCCATAACCAAATTGGGTGTAATGATTGATACATTGTGTCAACTTGAAAAGTTTTAAAGCTTAACTAAGTTACTCAACAATTCTACATCCTAGGGTGCAGAGGACATGCTCTACAGTGGTCATTTATGCCCTAGTATGTTGCAGTGGTTGATTCATTGTGTCAACTTGAGAAATTTAGAAGATTAACTAGGTGACTCAGCAGTTCTACTTCATGGGATGTAGAGAACTCACCCTAGGGCGGGTAGCCTACATCAAAGTAATGAAGTAAAAGAAGGCTTGCCCCTCCCCCTTTGCTGTTATTGCTTTTGCTCTTTTCTGCTTCCTTGAACTGTTGTCCCTCTGCCATGCCACCCTGCCTTGGAGCCCCCTATTATGGACTGAAACCTCCACAAACCATGAGCTAAATAAATATTCCCTTCCTTAATTTTGTGCTTTGAGTATTTTGTTCAACAATGAGAGAAAAGTAATTAACACATTTGGAATCATCATAATAATTGGGAATAATTGGGAATCCTCATGTAATTGCTTTGAGGAAAACTTAATTAATCTATACAATGTGGGCTTCACTTGAAGCTCAGTCCATGCCAGAGAATGAGTGCCCATCACTGTCAACTGCTTTTATTAAGCTGATGAATAAATATGACCAACTCTAGACTATACCAGGATGAAGGGGGAAAGTCAGTTTTCTATTTTACAGAGATCTCTCCTGTAGAAGCCATTCTAATTTCAGGTGGACATGATGAGAAGTGGTCAACCCAGGACACTAGGAGGGAAAAGCAAACTAGTCTGTGGCTTCTTTATCCAGAACACTGGTAGGGGAAACTTGGGCTTTAATACGTGAAGACAACTTATAAAAATATAAGAATCTCAATGAACAGTTGCAGAGCACACAGTGAAAAATAACAAGGCAAGCACTATGCCCACAACTGCTGAGGATGCCAGCAAGAGCTAAGTGCTGTTGTGTCATAGGATGGGAATGGGTGCAATAAGGAGGAGACTGGAAAATAGGACTGCCAAGGGACTTAAATGTCTGTTCCTCTTCTTCCCTCTCTGTACCTTTTCACATCTTCTTCTATATTGTCTCAAAGGATATTTTCCTATCTACCACTGAAAATGGATTAAATATTTATTTGCAACCAGCAACCGAAACCAAACAATGGGGCAAAGAGTGAGACATTCGGTCCCTTTTGTCTTATCGCTAACTTTGTCTAGAGACCATCATTGTCTCTTTCAATTGACTTTGGACTCCATGGGTACTGAGTACATTACCGTATTTCTTGCCAGCTCTGTAGAAGCCGGCACTGTGCCCACTGCCAGCCATGCAGTTTGCCAGCAGAATCTCCAAGCTGGGAAAATGCAAGCACATCAGGAGATCTGCTGGGAGGTTTACAAGCCAGGCATGCATACTTGTAATTCAAGTTGAGGCCTTCAAGTTCTTGGTGAAACTGTCACAGGCAGAGACTGGAACACTCTTTGGGCATGTTTTGGGGTCTCCCAAAATCACACAACTGCGAAGAGGGACCTCTGGCAATTTTGTCATTTTGCCTTCCTAGGAACCAGTAAGAAGCAACATATTTCACATACTCCGAATCCAGAGCATTTTTCTTTCATTCTAAGCTTCCCCTTGGAGTTTTCTCTACCCCTAGAATCAGCAGAAGGATCCTGTCTGTTCGCATTTCCCCAGAGGGGACACACTCAATTACCAATCTTGAAAAAATATGCACCTCAAAGTCCTCAACCTCCAAAGGATCAGAGAAAGAATTACTTATTAGCAGAAGCTAGAATTGGGTGCCCGGGGCATTTTTTCTCACAAATGGTTCCGTCTCCTGCAAACAAGGCACCTGACTCCAAGGGTCTGTCACACTGAGAGGATAGGTTCACTGGAAAGGAAATTAACCCACACATCCCTAGCTTCCCAGAGTACTTTCACTACCAGGAGACGAATTAGACAGGAAACAACTGCAAACCCTTCTGAACTCCTCTAAGGGTTTTCTGTTTCGCTTGTCAAGAAGCTGTCTGGCCTACAATTGCTGGGGATTTTTCACTTGCTGGTTTGGTGTGTGATTTCTCAGTAAATACTCATCTACCATGTATCCAAAAGCAGGAAAACCCAAGGTTTTGGTTGACTATTCTGGGTTATTCATTTACAAGAAGAAATTGCTTCACTAAGACTTGGGTGGTCTGCCCATGTAGGCATTTGAATTGCAATAAACATTTATTTTTCTGTTGTTTTATTTTAGGGGTGACACGATTGTACCTGTCCATGCAACCCTTGTAGCCTCCCTTAATAGCCATGCAGAGAAAATGATGAAGTATAAAAGCATCCCCAACCAATTAGGGGTATGGGAAAATGTACTCATAATAAATCAACAAGAATTTACTGGGAGCTTACTATATACAAGGCACTGTGCTACATTCTCTACAAGCAACATCTCACTGAAGCCTACCTTCAGTCCATAAATGGGAATATTATTGTTCCCAAATGGTCCAGGAGGTAATAGGGCACCAAAGCTACTTTTAGGTAACCCTCTCAAGAAGATTTTGAAGATATGCTGAAGAAACATTTACTAGATTCATACAGTACCATGGAGATGATAAAGAACAGGTTGTTAAGTTATTTGTAAATAATATGACTTTTCTAAAGTTGAGCAAGAATTCAACCACTGCCAGTAGAGAGATTTTACTCTTCAAATTTATCTCCTTTGGTTGTTTCAGAAGGTGTTATTTAATTTCCATGTGTCTATAGAATTTTTGCCACTTCTTTTGCCATTAATTTCCAATTTCACTGAACTATGGTAAGATAATATGCATGGGATAATGTCAATTCCTTTGCACTTACTTAAGCATATTCTATGGGCTAGTAGATGATCTATTTTGGAGAACGTTTCATGTGAGAAGCTGAGAAGAATGTGTTCTGATGTTGCTGGGTAAAACAGTCTGAAAGCATCCACACAGGTTTGGTTCAGTTCTTTCTTTGTTGACTTTTGTCTAGTTGATTTATCTCTGTGACAATGGAGTATTAAGGCCCCAGTTACAATTGTGTTATTGCTTATTTGACTTTTCATGTCTATTAATATTTGTCTTATGTAGTTGGGTGATCCTTTATTGTAATATATATATATATATATATATATATATATATAATGATTTTTATCTCTTCCTCTTGAATTTTTCCCCTAACAAGTATGTAAAGATCTTCTTTATCCCTTTTGATCACTTGAAGAACCAATACAGTGAAAATAGCCATAATCCCAAAACTGTTATATAGACAACGCAATTCTAATTAAACTATCATTAACATACCTCGCAAAACTAGAGAAAACATTCTTAAAATTCATCTGGAAACAGAAAAGACATAGAATAGCAAAGGCAGTCCTGGGCAACAAAGGCAAGGCAGGAGGCATCACAATGCCTGACTTGAAATTATACTACAAAGCTATTGTGATAAAATCATTACAGTACTGGCAAAAACATCAGACTTGAGGACCAGTGGAACAGATTAGAAGATGCAGACACAAGTACAGACACACTCAGCCACCTTATCTTTGACAAAGGGTGGGCACATATGTTTATTGGAAGAAAGACAGCCTCTTTAATAACTGGTACTGGAAATACTGGCACTGTACATGCTGAAGACTAAAATTAGACCCATGCCTATCACCATGCACAAAATAAAGTCAACACAGATCAAAGACCCAAATATTGAAACAGAAAACTACATCTACTGGAAGAGAAAGTAAGTAAAAATCTTGAAGACATAGGGGTAGGCAGAAACTTCATGAACAAAACCCAAACCACACGGAAAATTCTTCAAAGGATCAACATCTGAGATCTCATCTTATTAAAAAGCTTTTTCACATCAAAAGAAATCACCAACAAAGTGAAAAAGCAGCCCACAGAGTCGGAAAATATTTTAGCCAATTGTCCCTCAGACAAAGGACTTCTGTTTACAAAATATAAAGCATTGAAAAAATTCAGACCCCCAAATTTAAAGATCCAATCCAAAAATGAGCATCTGAAATGGATACATACTTCTCAGATGAAGAAATGCAAATGGCAAATAAATATATGAAAAAATGTTCAATATCATTGGTCATTGGAGAGATGCAAATTAAAACAACTCTGAGATTCCATCTCACCCCAGAAATAACGTCTATCATCAATAAATCAACCCATAATAAATGCTGAAAGGGTTGGGAGGGAAAAGGAACTCTTTTGCACTGTTGATGGGATTGTAGACTGGTGCAACCACTATGAAAATCAGTATGGAGATTCCTCAAAAAGCTAGGACTAGAGGTCCCATTCAACCCAGCTATTCCTCTTCTGGGTATCTTCCAAAAAAAGTTAAAAACACCATACCACAGAGATATGTGTTTACCCATGTTTATAGCAGCACAATTTATAATAGTTAAGTCTTGGAAGCAACCCAAATGCCCATCAACTGAGAAAGAGATAAAAAAAGATGTGATTTTTTTATATGCTGGAATATTTTTATACAACTACTCAGCCATGAAGAAGGGTAAACTTAAGACCTTCATAGGTAAATGGATGCAATTTAAGACCATATTCATAAGTGAAATAAACCAGACTGTGTAGACATCATGTTGTCCCTCTTGTATGAGAATTTGAAAGGGTAAATAAGGTCTAACAGGTACAATAGATATTGTGAAATTGGAAGAAATTGTTTAAAAGAAAAAGGAACTAGGTTGGGGAAAAAGAGAAAAGGAGAAATGAGCAAGGGAGAAAAATGCAAGTTAGCTATACTGTCAGTGGCTCTTAGCTCATTAAAAAGGAAGATTTGTTCTAATATTGAGTGGAGACTTTGTTATGCCCATATCTTTTACTCTGAGTAACTATTTTGAAGATGAAAATCTGAGAAATATTAATTCTTGTTATTCTCCTATTACTGTTTCATGAAAATCTTTTACTTTTTCTCCATAAAATAAAAAAATTTCATCTCCTTAACCCCCATTCTGAATGCCGTAGACTCCATAAAATCCGGATGTTAATTGACATTTTCTTCAAAATATCTAAACTCTTATTTCCCAAAATAACCAAACATTGTATCAGTCCTCCGAGGACATAATAATGAAGGTCCATATCAGAGAATGTATGATTGTGCCTAGTGTGTGGCTTACTTCATAGCACTCATAAAAATAAATCAACTTCCTACTATGCAAATGCCTAGCAAACCACAGACACAAATATACTCCATGCGTATTTATACATACTGTACATATATCCACACTACAAAGTGGTTAGCAAAAACACACACAAATACATATATACATGCATATGCGTGCTGTCCCTGTATGTAAGTTCTGTGCACACAACCTCAATAATATGCTGACAGTGTTTTTTTCTACAGAGAAGTGTGATTTGTGCAGGGGAGGGAATGGGAGGTGAAGAGGATATTTTATCATTTTACTCTAAACACTAATCCTTTGTTTTACAGCAAATATTTCTCTATTTTAAAGCCATTTGACTGATGTAAAATAATTCATGGAAACCACTGATGTAAAGAGTAAGGATTGATCGAGAGTCATTTGATTGAATATGCGCTGACTTCTGTGGTGGGAAGACAGCCAGTCAGGCAGGACACGTGGCACAGGGCTTCTCGCCCTTCAGTAGTGCACTGGAGCAGCACAGAGTACCATGCACTGGGCCAGGGCCTCCGGCCCCAGAGACTGACGCTAATAGGTCCGAGGTGCTCCTTCTCTGGAGAATTGCTCTCTGTCCAGTGGGCACCTCCTACCTCTCCAGGGAGACTTCTACTCCACCCTGAAGAGACGGAGCTGGGGCCAGGGCCTGACAGGGTTTTACTTTGCCCAGCTGCCCTCCCCACAAGAAGACAACTCCATGGCTTCGTTGCTGCTGCAGACCACTCAGGCATTAGCCACAAGCTCAGCCCATACCCTGCTTAGATTCTCTCCTCCTGCTCCCTTCCTCTCCGTGCCTTCTCCTGGGAGCTGTCCCTCAGTCAGCCGCTGCCACAAGAGTCCTGCTTCAGCTTGTGCTTAGACAGAAAGACACCTGAGTCACTCATCGCCCCCCAGCAATGATACTTGCAGCCTGAGTGTCACAGACGAACTCAACGAGCTTTCAGTGGGCAGATTTCTCCAAACTTGTTTAAAATTTTCCACAACACAGAGAAGAAACACATCACACCCTTGCATGCCAACATGCACACACGCATACATTTTCTGAAACACGTTTTTGATATCAACATTTGACAAAGCACAAGAAAACAACCAATCTGACATAAACATTGATGCAGGTGTCTTAAATAAAGTGCTACAAACAACAAACAAAAGAATAAATAGAACATTAATAAATAGAACATTAACTCTCTGTGCCTACACAAGGCATGTTACCTTCTTGGCAAAAATTACACTAGGTGGTCAATAGCCAGAAAATCCATGATAGACTAAAGATAAAAAGTCATTTGATTAAATTTAATATTTGATATTTCAGGAAGAGTAGACTGTTTTATAAAATGAATGTGTATGGAGATAATATTGATACAAATTTTAAAATGCATATATTTTCAGCCCAGTAAATAAATAGGATAAGAAATATATGGAATCTACAGAAACTTGTCATTTCCCACTGTAGAAAGAACACTTAGGTTATTTTTAAATATCATCTTAATTTATAAAAGTGAAGAAAAGCTTTAGCATGTTTATAAAGGAGACAGCGGAGACAGCGTGACTTTAAAGCATAACGTGAACTTATTCAACTGCCCTCATCATTCTTTTTTTTTTTTTTTAAGATCAATATATAGTGCTTTTTGAGGATGGGCAGCATCAAATCTTTTCAAATCCCCTTCTGACCAAGTGAGATTGTTTCAGACTGTATAGAAAGAAGCCTGCCAGTGGCTATAAAAAAATGCGAAATGCACATCACAATTGCTCCAACAATTCTACCAATATGTAACACATGCACACCTGTCGTTCATTCAAAATCTTAAGTACAAGGGTGTTCATTGATGATGGTAAAAGCACATACGTAGCCTAGATATCCACCTGTAAGAAAATAATTAAACACATTCCATACAAAGTTTATTTATTTAATTCACACAGATAAAATTTAAATAGTTAAACAAGCCATAGGAGATGTGAGGGTTGGCACACTTTGCTACCACAGGTCAGATTGTCAATAGCCTAGGATTTTTGTGCCCTGGGGTCTCTATCACAGCTATGCACGCTGCTGTTACATAAACAAATGGGTATGTCTGTGTACCAGAAACACCATATTCACAGTCAGTGGCAGGCCAAATGTCCCTTTGGGGTACCGTTTTTGCTCCCTTCATTTAATGGATAGGCATATGGATATGATATGTAGATTATTTGTGCGGCTTTATGGGTAAGTGTTTCACACATGGTTTAACCATGTATGTGCGTACATGTGTGTGTGTGAAGGATTAAATAAGAACTGCTTCCTGCAGTGTTGCTCTCCACAGCTGTGAAACAGACTGAGAAACCTGCAGGTACTGACTCAGAAAGATACAGACAGCAGAAAACACAAGGATCATGTGCATGAGGACTGTAAACCCCGCTTATACTTAGCAGTGTTGCGTGGAAATGTTTTGCAATAACTGCAGACAAAGTTGTCATTGCAAATAAGGAAGGAATTGAGAGACTCTTTGCGGGGGGAAGTTGAGAAAAATTCACTTCCCTTTTGTGCTTTTAAGTGTGTTTGTATATAATTTTTATGCTAAAAAGTTACTTGTTAAAAAGAAATGAATAAGATGTGTAGGGTGAGGAAACATAGATTAATAGATATAACGTAGTTTGGAAGTTGGCTAGTGACCAACTGAGTTCAAGGCTGACAAAGCCATTCCAGGTTTTAAAGTGTTTTATGGCTTGTGTCTAGATGTACCCCCAAAACCACATGTGGTCATAGGTGGGGCTTTTTCAGAGGTGGCTGGATCTGGGATGCGTGACAGTAGGATTGATTCACACAAGGACAGGATTAAGGGCACTAAGATTAAGGATGTGATTGCTACCTGCCCAACATAGCCTGGATAAAATACAAGGGATAGAAAGAGCTGTGGTTGTACCTTGTTGCTTTGCTACCTTCTGCCTGCCATGAACCCTCTTCTCTCTGATGCCTGTCTGCTGTGCCACAATGCCTTGGAGCCAGCCAATTATGGACTGAAACCTCTACAAACTGTGTGATGAATAAACCTCCTTCCCTTAACTCAAGGGCATTGGGTATTTTGTCTCAGCAACGACAAAAATAACCAAGACAAATTGTCAAAATGTGCCTGAACAACTGAGAAATAACGGTTCCCCTGCCCTAGACAGCCCAGCCTTTGCAGCACCACCTCAGGGACAGCCCCTCCCCCAAACCCCCAACATCCAAAAGCTGTAGGTTTAAGCAAAGCCAATCACTGTACTGAGCTTCCTTTTGGCCATCAGTGAGACAGAATCAGTGCTACCTGCTACCTGGCTCCAGACCTGCTAGAGGATGAAGGGAGATAACATATCTGAAAGCATTCTGCAAAACAGAAAGCTCTCAGCCAACATAAAATAATTAATATCATCTTTGCCGTTGAAGCCTATCAACAAAGAAAATGTGGAGCATTTGTTCAACAGACGCGATCATTTTCTGCTACCCAGGCTTGAAATGTCGCCTTTCCCTCATTATCTGTTGCAGCAAGAATAATGCCATTGTCGAGGAGGTTGAATATATGTCAGTTTCCTTTGCTATTCAGAACCAAGGGCAGAGATTGTTCATATTTACTTGAATAGTCTCAGGACCAGGGATAATGGCTGATATGCAGACTTAGTATGTGTTTCATATACTAATAAATAAATCGGTAAGGAGTGAAGGAACAAATAAGAGAGACCTGCGAAAAGAATATTATCATGTGTGGAAAGGAACAGTCACAGCTCTGCTTCATGAGTTTCTCCTGACTAACGTCATGACTTAGTTCATAAAGCAGCTGCAGGATCGCAACATACGAACACGACCAGTGAATCGCTGTTGGGATTATAACCATATATATATATATATATGAAAGGTAATATTTTGTATCAGTTTAGGACTTACTTTGAGGCAGCCACAACCGTGCAACTACGGATATGAAAGAAGACTTCCAGAGCTGTTTCAGAAAGTGACAAGAACAATGGGATAAATGCATTCAGAGAGAGGCGGACTACTCTGAAGGTGATGAATGGCACCATATCTTTGGCTATAATAGATTTTAAAATGCATTCTTCACCATATATTTTACCATTATATGTAAGTTGTATAGTTCTGAATGTAGGTATATATTTATAGGCACAAATTATATGTATATAATTTGACAAATATTTATTGAGTGCCTATAGGAATTATGTGCAGTACATAGGTTACAATTTGAGCCAGACGGTTTACTTCTGTCTCAGAAAACTTATGGTGCGATTGCTGAGTCAGTCAATGATGAAAATGTCACCCAAGTGTGGGCACCTTTTTTCTAATAAAGATGAATAGCATGGAAGAAATGAACAAGGTCCTGTGAAAGGAGACAATAAAGAAGAGTCTGGTTGATGGGAATCTCTGGGGAAATCACCCAGGAAGTCTTGCCTTTGAGATGTGATGCATGAGCTGAGACCAGAGAAATGGAGAATTAACTAGACTGGAAAGTGGGTTCTGTTTTTAAGCCCCTAAAAAGTACATGCAGCACAAAAAGACCCTGTAAGGACCATGAGGGGCAGCATAGCTGTAGCACTGGAAGACAAGAGTACTGGTAGACTGGTGGGGGAAAAGCCAGCTGCCCTCCAAAGTTCTAGAGGTTCACAGCCAGACCACATTTTGCAGCTTCCTCTGCAGTTAGTATTGCTGGGTGACGAGACTCCAGCCAACAGCTGTAGAGGAAGTGAGGTGCGCCTGCCTATCTCCATTGTTTCCTATCATGCCTACAGGACAAAGGCAAGGAGGACCAAAGGATGGAAGGACCTGAAGGACTCTACGAAAACTACCAGCCAAGCTGTAATATCTATCCGGGCTACTGTGTGAGAAGTGAACTCTCAGGGAGGTTGAATTCTTACCTATTTTGAAATCTCTATACTCTCACCCTGGCTGACCAGAGCCATGAGAGATGAGCAGGAGCCAGACTGTGCAAAGCCTGGTGGATCACATTCAAGGTGTGAAGGGTTTATCTTAAGAAATGGGGAAACTGTTGGGGGTTTTATGCAAGATAAGGAGATATAAATAAATGTATATCTTTTTTAAAATGTAGATTTCTGAAAAGATAAGGAAGTGGCAAAAGAATCATGTACTGTGGAGATGTGCTCTGATGAGGAGTGAATGTCAGCAGATGGGAAATAACAGAAAGTCAGGAATAGGAAAAGGTGTGAGAACAGAGGTCAGAGCAGGCAAAATCAGTAGGGCATTTTCTAACACAAAACTTCCAAGCAAGTACAGTCAGAAAGGGCAAGGGAGAAGATGTGAAGCACTGTTAGGATCATGGGATTTGGAGTCAGGATGCAGTTCTGCCACTCCTGTCTTGGGAATATTACCTAGATCCTCTGCTCTTTGAGTTTTTCCATCTGTGAAACAATTTGTGCTTCAGCATTTCCATGAGGCCATAATAAGGTAATGCTACCAATTATAATCTCACACTTACTGTAATAAGTTCCTGATAGGTACAGTTCCTGGTGTAGAGTTAGTTCTTGTGGTAGATTAACTAATGGGCAATTTGTAACACCCGGGTGCTGAACTGAACCAGTGCAGTCCTAGGTGTGGAAGCCCACTTGAGGGTTGTTGCCAATAGCATAGAAGGAGAACCAGAAGGGAAGAGGGTGTGCTGTTGATTCTCCTGGAGAAGCTTGTCGCACTGGCTTTCCTGGTGTGAAGTCAGCTGTTATTGTAACAGGAGCTCAGGTGCTCACCGTTGCTGAGATAGCTATGGTTCTCTTTGGGGAGCTCTGGTTCTTACTTTGAGCATCACTTCCTGGCTCCAATGCAGATCCCTCAGCCTGCTGGCACAGATCCTTCATCCTGCTGGCCCAGACTTTCTGGATTCCGTGACTGACTTTTGGGCCTTCCCAGTGCAAATCTTTGATGCAGACTTGCATGAGACATTGTTATGGCTCTAGAACTCCAGCTGGACTGATGGACGATATTGCCATGGGATCTACACACTCATCTGCATTCTTTGTGTCTCTAGTTTGTGGACAGACCTCCTGCACTCTTCTTCATTTGACTCTTTGGGTGAATATTATAATCTTATAAATTATATGTCCTCAATTAAATCTTTTCCCTTTTAAACACTGACTATAATACTTCTTTTTGTTGTTAGCTTTTACAAGTAGTCCTAGGGGTAACTCTACCAAATTCCCTAGTAAGTTGGTGGGAGCTAAGAAAACACAGGGATTTCAAGAGTTGAAATCGAGGCAGATGATAAAATATGTAGGAAAACCATTAAAAATGCTCTCTCTCTCTCTCTCTCTCTCTCTCTCTCTCTCTCTCTCTCTCTCTCTCTCTCTCT
>PVLD010017882.1:0-10814 GCA_004027595.1 Dinomys branickii | reverse complement strand
AACCTCAGCAATATTGAAATTTCCAGCCTGGTAAATTTTTGTTCTGTGTGGGCTTGGGGAGGCAACCTGTGCTTTGCAGGGGGTGATAACAGCGTTCCTGATCCCTGCTCACTAGATGACAACAGCATCCCCTCCCCAGGTGTTATAACCAAAAACTAGTGCCAGACGTTGAAAAATGCCCCCCTCTCTTTTGTTCATTCATTCGGTGAGTATTTTTCACTGTTTAACAGGAATTAGACAAACACATCTCTCCCATCTTGGAATTTGCATTCAAGAGCTCATATTTTCTTTTTCTCATGGTTCTGATATTTGTTTATGGTACAATGTCACTAAAATATTTTTAAAATAAAGGAGAAAAACAAATCATGTGAACAGGTATGTACGGCTTAATGAGGTGGACATGTTCTGAGACAGGCATAGTGTCTTGATTGCTTTTCTCTCGTTGCTAAGACAAAATACTTGACACCCCAAATTAAGGAAGGAAAGGTTCATTTAGTTCACGGACTGTGGAGGTTTCATTCCATACTCAGCTGGCTGCAAGGCAGGGTGGCACAGGTCACGGAGCTACAGCTCATGACAGCAGAAGACAGCAAAAGCAGCAAGAGCAAAAGGGAGGAGCGGCAACAAGCAGCCTCTTTCCCTCCCTTATATTACAAGCAGGCTGCCCCCAGCCAGGGGGCATGTAGCACTCACATAATCTCCATGCCCTCCTCTTGCACAGGCTCAGAATAAATAGAGTAAGCACCTGGCTCCCTGCTGAGTCACATAGATAACCTTCTAAACTTCTCAAATTGACACAATGAACAACATCCCAGAAGGGTAAGGGCAGGTCTTTATCACCCCAACATGTAGAACTGCTGTGTCACTTAACCAAACCTCTAGACTCCCCAAGTTGACACAAGGCATCAACCATAACACACGGATAGGTGATTTTGTTGATATGTGAACAAAATAGAATGTACTTACATGACCCACAATAGCTGTATGTCACTCAGGGATGTAATCTTAAGGCACCACTGATATTCACACAGTCCATCATTGACCAAAACACCATAGTATAGCACATAAATATTACTAGCTTTCATTTTTCTTTGTTTTCTTCACTGTTAAAAGGAACTTCTTTTTTAAAAGCTTTATTTTTTATTAGTACATATTTGTCATACTTACTGACCACATTCATCATAGGGAATTGAAAACTGTTTCTGAATTATGTGACATCATATACATACTGGTTGTGTCTCTGCAGTCATATTGCTGCCTTTCTAGAAACTGACCTTGAAGTCCAAGAGATCTATGTCCACATCTTGAGATCCAATTATTTCTATGTGACCTCATGTATCTGGCTTTTAAACTCCTGAATTAGTTTTTTGTACTATGTAACAAATTACCATAAACTTAGCCACTAAAAACACCATTCTTTACTATCTCACAGTTTTGCAGGTCTAGGAGAAAAGCAAGCATCCAGGCTGGTTTCCTGGGTTCCTTCTCAGGGTCACACCAGACTGACACCAAGATGTTGGCACAGACTTACCAGGAGAACCTAGGGGAACATTTGATTCCAACTCCGTTCAGGTGGTTGGCAAAAATCAGTTCTTTGAGGTCTCATGCCTGGCTGGCTTCAGCTGAGAGCTTCTTTCAGCTTCCAAGTGGTTCTTACAGGCGGCTCCCTCCATCTTCAAAGCAGAATTGCCATAGTCTCTTAAGCCCTCTTTGAAGATGTGTGAATACCTCTGACTAAACCGAGCCAATGAAAATGCTTTAATTTTGAAGGACCCACCTGATTGGTCAGATTCACTCTAGCAACCTGTGTATCTGGAAGTCAATTGGCTCGAGATTCCACATCTGCAAAATCACTTCACATCAGTAGCCAGATTTGTGTTTGATTGAAATAACCTGGATATGAGAATCCTGGGTGAGTCATCTTTAGATTTCTGTCTTCCACACCCTTCTGAAAAGTTGAGAGTGGGGTGGAAAAGAAGCACTGCCCTTCAGAGTTTCCTTCCATATCCTTCTCCTTTGCCTGAGGATGGGCATTATGCCCATTCAGTGGAGACCTGTAATTCCTGGAGGGAAGCAGGTGCTAATACCTATCAGACTTAGAACCCTGAAAAGACCAGAGAAGAGTGTGGAATGATGGGAGGAATTCATTATCATAAAACCTCATCATTTCTGCGAAATGATTTAATATTTACTTTGTTTCCTCTTATTGGAGTTTTAATTTAGTTGCAACAGATAGCGAAGACTCCAGGCTCTGCATTCAATGATGACATGCCAGTCTTCGCCAGGAACTGGATTACAGGCTTCACAAAAGTGAGGGGGTAGAAATATTTTAATTTTGTTTTTAATTATACAATAACAAAAGCTATTACAAACTGGGAAAGAATACCTTAAAATTAATTACCAGCCAGAGTAAGTTTCTCGGGAAGGCCTTTCAAAGCTTAATCAAGATAAAATGAAAAGAACATAAAATTAAATTTTTAAAAAATCTAAAGGATGAAATAATTCAGAGGAGAATGTGAAAAAATATAACTTATGAGAGAATAAGGGCTCTAAATTAGATACCTCTCTTGAATCATTGTCAAGGGCGTATCCTACATGAGTTATGATCAAAAACCCGTATCAATCTCTCTGTACTAGAAAATGAGAAAGAAGAACCAAAGTTTATTTCACCTTCCAGATGTGACTTGATTCCCAATTTTATGACAACTTTCATGCTGTTTTATAAGAGAGAAGATGAACAAATCAGTGTCAATTTATAAGCAGAAGACAGAGTCTGAGCGTGATACTTACCCTAGCCAGAGGAAGAGTCAGACCTTTGGAGAATTTGTTACCTTCTAGGAAAGTCTTCTCAAGGACAGAGTATAGACATGATTGTTCTATACAAGGTAGACTCTTTGAGGTCCTTATCCATTAATATTATGCCCTGAAATATCACAGTTTACTCTCTTCAGTCACAAAGAATCTTACAATGGAATTCCTCCTCTGAGCTCATCACACTACCCATTTAGCAACATGTGAAGTTTTTTACAAAAGTGTATTACTTGCTTGTTGGAATTCACCTTCCCAGGGCATATGTTACCCTCTTATTATAACAGCAGTCTTCTTTCCAGTGGAGAAAATTCTCTCCCTTTCCCCAACCCATTTGGCTTGGAGAAGTGATGATGAGTTCCAGAGGAAAGAGCCTATGGCTCAATCCAAGCTGACTGGAATCTCTAGATCTCAGTGATTGCTTCAAGGATGGATATCTGAAATAAACCAGGCCAGTAAGACCAATATTGCAAAAGTTGTTTAAAAACGGAGGCTCTACTACGAGGATTGTCTAGTTAGCAAGAGATAACTCTAGGTCTTCTGGGACCATTTTGTGACTGAAAAGGGTTTTCCTGGATATGAAACCAGTCTATGGGAAAAAAAGAGCCAAGGGATAGAGAAAGAAAATGTCTTGGCACTATTATTTGAGCACCTGGATCCAGCTTTACCTGAAGTCCATTACATGTACATTTCTTCTTTAAATGATCAAATAGATTTACTTCTTTCATTAAGCCACCTTAAACTGGCTCTTCGTTATTTTTTATTATGTTTTCTTGGTTTGGTTTGTTGAAGTTTGGCCATGAGACAAAAAGGCCAGCTAATCACTCCAGAAAGACTGTCACACATGTCAAGCACGTTTATCTCAGTATTTACTTCTCTTTTGCTTCCTCTGCCTTCTCTGTATGTACATTACAAACCATCTCCTTCGTGGCTTTGTTCGCTTGCTCCCATCACCTGAAATGCCTCCTGAGTTCCTCCTTCTTTTCTTTTTCACAGTATGTTAAGTCCCAAACCTGAGCAAGGAGTCTAATCTACGCTAACTCTTGTGCAAATGCCTGCACATGCTGCTGTCCTCACACCATCTTAGGGCACCACTTCACCTGTCTGCAAGTTCCAACCCAAGTGCTTTCCAGGACCCTGTGCTTCTGCATCAGTCTCCACAGTTTTAACATTCAAACTCCCACCCTCTCACATAGGCTGCTGACAAAGCCTCCCCAGTGAACTGGCCACACCACACCATGCAGCCCTCTGTAACCTGCTCTCCTGCTCAACCCATGGCTGCTCCTGCTCGAAGGTCTCTGCTGTGTTCTGGGTGCTCTAGGATTATGTTAAAGTCCTGAATTTGGCCCCTAAGGATCTATAGAGTCTGCTCTGCCCAGCCCTCCACTGGCCTTCTCACCCTTCTCCTCCTGCTCTCTCTGCTCCCAGCACATTCAGAGTTTCCGGTCCCTCCCACCAAGCATGGCAGGTCAGTATACACTGCTCTATTCCTGTAACACGTGCCATGCCCTTCTTTTTCGAACTAATTCTTACTTATTCTGTAGATGTCAAACAGTCTTTATTCTCTAAGGAAAACTGCCCATGCTCCCTCGATTAAATTACTTTTCTCTGTTTATGATCGCAAGCCTCCAGATTCCACTATTTGCATTTCACTGTATCTATCAAACATGGCAGGATATATATTAATGTAAATATATTTGTAGAATTACCTCATTAATGTTTCTGCCCTACTGGACTGTAAGCCCCATGAGATTCAGAGCCAGACTGTCATTTCTCACCTTTCCACCACCAGCACCAGGAAAGTGAGACATTTTGAACATCCAGTGAGCACTATACAGATATGGGCCAGATGAGGGAGTTGCTTAATCGAACACTCTACATATTGTAGGATGGGCAGAAGGATGAACAGGGTAAAGAGGATGGACAGAAGGGAAGATAGCTGGCAATATAATAAACGAAATCATAGGTGAATGCGTTTTTATTCTCCAGCTGTGTGCTCTGCCTACATTTTTTTAAAAGTAGAAACAAGACTCTTAAGAAACAATCGCAGGCTGATGGAGAAACATGAGCTCCTCTGTATGATGCAACAGTCACAGAGGTCTAAAAGGAAAGCGGGACAGCTTGCAGGACCACAGAAAGCTTGAGGACCCTGAGGAAACCTGGGTAGTTGAGTACTTTGCCCCATGAATGGCAGGCTTAGAGCATGCTCCTTGACACCTAGCACCCAATGCTGTACCCGAACTGTACGTTTGATGTGGACCAAAGTAGCAGCTAGATAGAAAGTACTTATAATACCACTATAAGGGCTTTTTTGGTGTAGGTTTCTAAGACGCCAGAATAGTATTTTATTAATACCTGCTTTCTTCTCTATGGAAAGCAGTGGAGTTTCATAGACTAAAGCATCATAAACAATTTCACTAGGGGCTTTGCCCAGGTGCATGCCAAGCTATGCCCAAAGGGAGAAACCTGCAAAGATAAAACAAATTTTACTCTTCTAAGTTTATTGAAGGATCCTTATGATCTGAATATTGTTGAGTAAATGTTTAGGTGATGAGGAAGGTCATTTAGCAGTTAAGGAGTTGGTCGCTGGCAGCCACTTTTTGAAACAAATACAACTATACACGGGCTGATTAAAAGATGTGGTTTGTGATTAAATAAAAATATTAGTAGAAATCACATTAATCTCCTTCAAATATTGCCCCTTGCTTTGGCCACATTTTCTGAAGCAGTTCTGGAAGTGCTTTTTCATGAGTATCCTTGCAAAATTTCAAAAATATAGTGACTGCTACAGGCAAATGTCATCCAGTGGAGGAGCAGGCTCTTAGAACACTAATGTGTGTTCCCACCAGCCTTATATACTGGACTGGGCACCTTGTGACTTCTGGATTTTCCCAAAAGTCAAAATGATAGTTAGAAATAAAGGTTTTAAATCAATTTAGGACATTGAGGGAGCCATTACACCACAGCTAAAGAAGTCCCAAGAGGGGACTTCTAGAACAGCTTCAGAAACTGCCAAGATTGATGGGATAAGTGTGTTCAAGGCAAGAGGGAGTATTTTGAGAGGGACTAATGACAATTGTCTTTTACTGCATATTTTAGCATGAATCTACATGCTCTCCCCAAAGCCTCGTGTGATCACAGGTGGGACTTTTCATAGACGGCTGGATCTAGGACGTGTGATGCTAGGATTAAGGGTGGGTGGGGGTGAGTCCATTAACTGGTTTAGCACAGTTCTGAGTGGCACCACCCAAAAGGTGGGTAACCTGGATGGAACGGAAAGGGGCAGAAAGAAGTTCCTGTTGCTGTTTGCTTCTGCTCTTGCCTTCTACCTGCCTTATCATGCCATGGATTGTTTCTCCTCTGCAGTGACCATCTGCCGTGCCTCCCTGCCTTGGAGCCAGCTGACTATGGACTGAAGCCTCTATGGTGTGTGAACTAAATAACCCTTTCCTCCCTTGACTTGTGGATGTTCGGTATTTTGTCTCAGCTATAAGAAAAGTAACTAAAACAGATTTTGGTACTGGAAGTGGGGCCATTGTTGTGACTGTGCCTGACCAGGTGGCTCAAGAGCCATTGGAACTTGTGGGAAGGATTTGGAAATGTTTGAAAATGTCAGCCAAACAAGCATCTCCGGGATACTTTACGCTGTACTTGATGGGAGATTCTGGTCAGAGCTCAGAAGACCACAGTGCTGATACAAATGCGGCAAATAAAGACAAAGTTCAGGAGATTTCTGTTGGGAAGGACTGCATTTGCTGTTGGACTCCAGACCACATGTCTTATGTTTTGGCAGAAAAATTGTCTGCATTTTGCTCATGTCCAGAGACTTTATCTAAGACTGTTATCAAAGATGGTCAAGTAATTAATCTTGAGGAAGAAATTTCAACACAACCTAATGTTGAGGTGGTGGCATGACTACTACTGGGGGCTTTTAGCCAAACCTATGAAGAACAAACAGCCTAGAAGAATGATTTTAATTGTTCTGAGTTTAGACAGAAAAGAAGCGCCACTGAAATTGTAGCCTACAAAAAAGGAGCAGAAGAGAACTTGGTTGCTGACAAGGAAGAGGACAATAGAAAAGAAGAGCTGAAGACATCACAAGAATAGGGCTCCACCCTTGAATTGCGAAGGTGAAGGGCTCCACCTTGAGAAAAGAGCCCAAGGTGTTTCCTTAAATCTTAAATGGAAAAAATAAGGTTGATGAAGTTTCTGGGACTTGCTTAAAGACATGCAATAAACATGCAGCAGATGAGTTTGAGAAAGCATGTCTATCTGACCACATAAGTTTCCAGGTATTTTGCCCTACCACCCTGCCCCTAGGGGACCCTCACCGGCCTCATCTGGAAGGAGTCTAAACTTTTTACACATGTCCATAGAAATATCCACCAGAGTGAAGGGAACAACCAACTGCTCTTCACTGATAATAAGAACCCTAACCTCAAGTCTACTCAAATATTAAACCATCTTCTCTAAACTATGGAATCCCTTTTCCCACATTGGATGAAGTTAAATTTTGTAAGCATATGCTAGCTTCCTCTTTTTTTGCACTATGGTGACTATTGGACAGAAAGTAGACAGACAGAAAGATAGGTTAAAAATGATTAGATAGATAGATAGACAGATAGACAGATAGATAGATAGAATCTTTTGACTTTGACAAACTCATAATCCAGAAGTGTCTTATCCTTGTGCAACAAGATTACCTTCAAGTTTGGGGGATATTTTGTTTTCCATTTGGTGCAGGTAGTATGGAGGGAGATGCAGAGCATGACAGTGATAGAAAATCCCAGGAGCTTTTCTGCAGATAGGAGTCCCAGCACCAAGCACACACAGCTGCCCTACCAAGTGAACATGTGTTTCCCCTTTCCAGATAAGGGCAGCCTGCACCTCACAACTCTCAACACAAATGTTCCCAAAACTATGTCCTAAGTTATTGTAAGAACCCATAGCTTCACTGTCCTAAACTTAGAAACACAGTATCTCCCACCTACAGGGCTCATCAGACTCACTAGGGCACAAGAATTGAAACTGCAAATTCCAAAAGACACTGTCTACCAGTTCTAATGTGAATTCCTCAAACTTTGTACAAAACTTCACCAATAGACTATATGTGAAAAGCAAACAAACTCTATGTTACTGGAAGCTGACTATTATGAACAGTCGTAACATGCTGGTTCATTTCAAATTACATCTTTCATTCTAGTTTCCTACTATTTTATTTTATATTTGCACATTCATTCAGGCCTTCGTGCAGTAAATGTATGAGAGGCTGAACGGCTTCACAGAAAGCTCTGGTGCTGTACCACCAGCAAACACACGATTTAAGACAAGTCTCCTAGTCTTCTGTTTCCAGTCTTGATCATAGGTCTTCAAACTCCCATAACTGTTAGAAATACATTTCTGTTTTCTGTGAATTATCTGTAGGTCATTTTTTTATGAATTAGTCTATAGGTTCAGTTATAGCAGCACAGAATAAACCTAAGACAAATACCTCAGAGGGACGAACAGAAGTGATCCATCCGAGAAGAACATTTCACGCCCAGGAAACAAAAAATTCCCAAAAATCATGGGGCTGGAAAGAAAGTGCGTGTAACGAGAAGAATGTTAGCCAAGACTGCATGAGTACAGAGGAACAGAGGGAAAGTTGGGAAAGGTAAGAAGGTTAATTAAGTTTGAAAAGAATTTGGAGAAGGCGGCAGAGCCACACAGATCAAGTTGTGTCACCCTGAGAGTCATGTGAGCCTACAAAGATGAGTCATATGGTCTGAATTAACATACTAAAGAATTTCTGAATGAATAACAGACTAGAAGGAGCAAGATAGGAAGAGACGGAAGAGAGATGAGTTAGAAGACTGGCTGTGGCAGACGATAATATGGCTCAGAGTAGAAGAGAAGAGACTATAAGAGAGACCATGGAAGTTTCTGGAAGTGGAAGCCATTGATCTTGCTGATGATGTGGCTGACAGAAATGATGGAAAGTCTTCTAATTCCCACATGGACAGAGAAAACTCTGTCTGTTTAGAGGCAAGTCATCTGGGAGTCTGCACAGCAGGCTTTTGGAAAATTACCGGTCCGCTTCTCACTTGTTCTAACACTCAGCTTGTGAAAACTACTCTCTCTCTGACAGATGGTGCAAGAAAAAGACACACATTTTTCTAATACGTACTGGATGCTAGGCACTCTGTGGGGCACAGCAGACGTACGTATTTGGTGGTGAGACCAAATAAAGGACCCTGAAAATGGCTCCACTGGGGCAATATTCAGAAAGAAAATAACATTTTAAAAGTAAATCTATCCCGTTCAAGTGCAATCTAAGTCACGGCACACCTTCGTGCCATGGAAAGTAACATAAAAGTTGTGTGTGCCGATGCCCACGGAAGGTACAACACACAGATGAATGAGAAAAGACCGTAACATGAGACTATTTTCTTTCTGTTAAATGTTTCACACACACATTTAGATAGCAAGGTCCACAGGCCAACTGCAGTTTGAAATGTTACACGGAAAAATGCCAGAATTGTACAAGGCACAAGGCTTAAAGTCCATGCTGTTCTGAGCAGCTCCCCAAGCTGCTTCATGCTGCCTGGGATTTGACTCACCCCTTTGTCCCATATACCCACATTCTATGTCTGCCACCAGCATGTCAGTCACCTGACAGCCGTCTCACTTATCAGGTCAGATGCTCTGGTACCCCGGTGTTTATGTTTAAGTGACTCTAAAGTACTTAAAATGGCTCCACAGCACACAAGTAACGATGCTGACAAAGCCAAGTGCCCAAGAGCTGCCGCGGAGTGCTTCCTTTCCGTGAACACTTGGAAGTTCAAAGAGCTTTTGAAAGCTACGTCCATGTAGCTTTTATTGCAGTATAATGTGAGAATTCTTCTACTTATTATCATTTCTAATCCCTTACTGTGCCTCGTGTGTACCTCTTCACAGGTATGTGTGGATAGAGAAAGACTGTACAAACAGGATTCAGCGCTATCTGCAGTTTTGTATATACACTGTCATAGACGTGCTGCCCATGGGTAAAAGGAAACCACTGTACACGCGTATATCTGCATGCGTCTGTCTGCTCTATGTATAGTAAAGGGCTGGGAAGTGGTTCTGACAAAGGTATTAACTGTGGCTATCTGCAGAGAGGCTTATTATTTCTGTGTTTTTGCTTCACAGCAATTTCTGACTTTCATGTACTAGACATGTATTATATTACCATAAAGGGAAACACAAAAAAGGAAAACACCAAGGGGATAAATCAGCCAGTCCCATAAAGCTGTTAATCAGCCCATTGTCACAGAACGTTAAAGCAGCCAACTCAGAGAGCACCACTGAAAGGAAACAACCAAGCTGGATGTGGTGTTGCATGCCTGTAATCTCAGCTCTTGGGAGGCTGAGGCAGGAGCATTGTCATGAGCACGCTTATGTGGCAAGACCCTGTTTCCAAAAAAATTCAAAGAAAATAACCAGTTTCACTGACTTTACCAAACGTTTTTAAAGTATTTCTTGGACATATTGTTATCATACTTTACTAAGTTCATATTTCTTTCTCTGCTGTCTCAAGAACTGTGCTATCCCTATTCAGTGTTATCACGAAAATAAAGCAGGTGTGACCCCCCTAAATTCATGTACTCGTGTGGATGTTTATATGCATTTAAATAGACTAATCCCTGCACATGGCAAGTCACATCACATAAAATAAATGAAGGGAAAATATAAGAAAAAAAAAGACTTTCTCTTCCCACTCACTTAAGACATGTACATAGGCTCATCTTTAATGCAAATACATTTTTCTCAACTGCAAATGTATTTATTTATTTTTTTAATTTTTTTTAAATTTTATTTTAAAGACAAAAGAATGGAGACATATGAACCAGAAAAGCCATAAACAATACAGAAAATACAAAGTTATACAGAATATAGTAGGGAATTAGAACTGGATGTTGTATTACATAGTTATCTTCACATTAGTTAACACAAAAACATTAAAGGAAATACCAAATTATAGATAA
>PVLD010017881.1:0-40549 GCA_004027595.1 Dinomys branickii | reverse complement strand
TCTTCTTGCTTTCATGGTTTCCGTTGAGAAATCTGCTGTGATTCTGATGGGCTTTCCTTTATAGGTGATCTGTTTCATTTCTCTGGCAGCTTTTAATATTGTGTTCTTTTGCTGGATATCTGGGATCTTGACTATTATATGCCTGTGTGTGTTTTTCTTTGGATTATGGATCATTGGGGTTCTATATGCCTCGCTTAACCGAACTTCAGTATCTTTTACCTTGTTTGGGAAATTTTCTGCTATTATTTCATCAAATATTCCTTTTATATCGTTTGTGAGATCTCCTGCTGTTTTACACACTCCTATAATTCGAATATTGTTACGTTTTGCCTCATCTTGCAGCTGTTGGATTGACTTTTCTTGTGTCTTTGATGATATCATGAGATTCTTCCTTTCACGCTCATAAGCTGCCATGCTGTCTTCAAGTTCTGAAATTCTATCTTCAGTTTCATTGAAACGGTTTTTCATGCTTTCTGCATTAGTTTTCAAATCCTTGCATTCTCTTTGGACCTTTTTCATTCTTGGTAATTCATTCCTAAATTGCTCTTGTAACGTTTCCATTTGTTTCCTATTTTCTTCTAGTCTTTTGTCTATTTCTTGTCTTTGTGAATGGAACATTTCTTCCATCATTGTTTTCAGCTCGTTTTTTATCTGAGAAATCACTGCGGGTATGTGGGTTATTTCTGCTTTAAGCTCTTTCATGGCCTGTTGGATTTGTTTTATTTCGGATGCAATCATTTCATAACTTGAAGTTATGAGGCTTCCTTGTTCCCCTGTATCCTCACATTCAAAACTTGTTTTGGGTGGAGTTGAGTTTTGAGACTGCGTTTTGCTCCTCTGTTTTCCCATTTTTGGGTATCAGATTCAAAATGTGGAGCTATAAATTCCCCAGGCAGTTCAGCAGGCAAAGGTCTGCTGCAGAGGCTGCTCCAATGATTCCTTCTCTTTGGGAGAATGTCCCTTAAGCTGTCTGCTAAAATTTCTGCTTCTACTCCCTACCCCAAGTCCTGGCCAGGGCGAATAAACAGCTCGCCGCCCCAGGATTCTTGCAGACAGGCCACTCATGTGTTCCTCCCTGTGTGGAACTCCTTCCCCCCTCACAAATCTCGTTGGGGCACCTAGCTAGGTCTTCCCACCCGGGAGATCCCGCAGTCCTTAAAGCTGCTTTGATGTCTCTCGCTGGGCTGAGCTTCTTGCCGATTCGGGAAAAATCGGTTAGAGCGCCCACTTAACTCACCCTGTGATCGTGCAGACAGGAATGCTGTTCAGATGTTTCTCCCTGGATGGATCTTTTTCCTGACTCAGAAATCCCGCCGGTCACTGTTGCTCCAGTTCACGCAGCCCCGGCTGCGGGTGTGGGGTTCTGAGCGGGATCCCGGAATGCTGACCAGTTTGGCGCAGTCTGTCCCAGTAGCGCGTTCTCTGAGTTTCTTCTGCTCCGCTGCCTCCAACAAAGCCTGGTTACAGCCGCCTCTGAGCCGGTCGGGTTTAGGAGCTGAAGCCGTTCTTCCCTCCGCACTCGCTCTCTTGGCTGTACGTGATTTGAACCGAGCTGCGGCCCAAGCGCAGCACCGATCCCTGGGGCGCCCAGCTCTCAGGATCCGCCCACTTCTCGCTGCACGGCTTGTCAGCCTGCCCTTTAATGATCAGGCCGCAGAGAGCAGCCTGATCAGTTGGAATTTTGCATCCACGGACCGGGCAGCCGCGCGCAAAGGATCGGTCTCTGGAGAGATTCCCTCTGCTGCTCACCTGGTCGCCATCTTCCCGGAAGTCTGATGTAGCATTTGATAAACTTGTTCTTTTTCCTGTCAGCTTTTTCTTGAGCATCCACTGTGAGCAAGTGTATAATCTAGGACCAGTGAATCCACTGAGTAAAAGGCAAAGTCTTTATTTTGTTTTTATACTAAAACATAAAAGGATCAAATGCTGTTTTCTGAATTGTATGCATCAAAGTGTCACTCTCTTTTTATTTACCGTATCACCGATACTGTTATTTACTCAAAATTTTTCTTTAAATTTTCTCATTTTGCTTCACTTTAATAAATTCCTCCAACAAGATTTATGTCAGTTTTTTAATGTAATAAAGCATTACTACTGCCCAGGTGTAGCAATCACGAATACTAGAAAATTCTACAAAAAAGCCCGTTACTAAATTTCACTAGACACTGTTGTTCAAGTACAGCTTGGAACCTGCATGTTACTCTCTTTTTTATTAAAATGGGAGATTATTAAGTGTTAGAGATGCAGTAGAGAAATGCCAGTGTTAAACTGGCTTTTTCTGTATCATTAGGAGTATTGAAAAGGCCATTGGAAAAGAATTTTTTACCAGTATGTTTCAAAATCAGTGAGTGTCTCTGCATCGCCTAACACGATGCTGTAATCTGCCCTAATGTGTCGTACGTAGCACTGATGGTGCCCGTTTTGTACTCTGACAGAGGCCTGGGGAATAGTGTGCCTTCGTTGTCCTCACTCTATGTGAAACTTTGCCGGTACTCTTTTTTTTTATTTTTTCTTTTTTGAGGCAGGGTCTCACTATGCAGTTCCAGCTGGCCTTGAACTCACTTTGTAGCCCAGGCTGGCCTCAAACTTGCAACAATCTTCCTACCTCAGCCTCCCGAGTGCTGGGATTAAAGGCGTGCACCACCCAGACCGGACTCCCCCATTATTCTTGATGCAAATATAAGCTGGACATGCGCTGAGATGGCCTCAGGAAGTGTGCTGCTCGGCTTAGGTATGTTAGCTTTCTCCCATCACAGAACCCCCACAGTCTACTGGGAGGGCTCCATCCCTGTGCCTGAGACAGGACGGCTTATGAGCAACAGATGTAAGCTGTGACACCCAAGATCAGCACCAACTGAGATGAAGGCCCTCCTTCTGGTTCATAGATAACTCACTTATAACCTCCCGTGGTGGAAGGGACAAACTGGCTTTCTGTGGTCTTCTTTTCCTCGTCCTCCTCCTCTTCATTCTCCTTCTTCATCTCCTTCTTTTTCTCCTTCTCCTTCTTTTCTTTTTAAAATAAGCCCTCTACTTGCAAACACAAGTGCTTTGATGCCATGATATAATCACCTCCCAAAGGCCCTGCCTCCTAATATGGGCACCTTAGCTGTCAGATGCTACCCAGAGGGTATCTGGAGGGCCAGAGGTGTGGGCAGTAAAATAATTTGCCAACTAGTAAGGAAATTACCAATAATTTTCCTTACCAGTCAAGGAATACAGAAAATACAAGAGTTTGTTCAGATCAGAGGACACAGTCAAGAGAGACAGAAGGTGAGCTTCTGAGAAAGGGATCACACTGTTGGGGATAAGAGGTTCAAAAATTTTTTGAAGGATTGAAAACATGGGATGGGGACTGAGTTAGCAAATGTAGACATCTTAGAACATTTTTCAGGGCACTTGTTCCTGGTTAACCTTTCACAGACACTTCTGTTGTAAACTGAAGTCGTTCATCAGGCTTCCAAACTGTTGAGGCCCTTTGCGGAGGCCTCACAGAAGTCTTTTCAGACTTGGATACAGAGGTGTGTATGCTTTAATTGGGGTGGGAGATGGGGCATTCACTCATCAGGAGAAATGAATAGTTCTTGTGTTTATTTTTTATTATACATGTTTATAGCATATAATAATCACATTCGTGGTGGGGAATTTGTACACACGCATAACACATAATTCTTTTTCTGTCTCTTCCCCCACCTTCAAACCCTTCTTCCCATTCCCGCTTGTGAAAGCTATTTCCATTTTTTTTCCTGTGCTGTTTCTAGCAAACATTAGTGTAGCACCTCACGATGACCTGCATGTGCTGAGGAGAATTGTGCCAGCAGAGAAATCTGAGTGCTCAGAATTTTAACAGGGGGGCAAATAGGCCAACACAAGGGCCAAGCCAGGATGCATCTCATCCATGGTGACTCCCCCTCCTGCTTTGTTCTTCTGTCCTTCAGAGCTGAGAGAGCACTGCGTCTTTCCTTTCACCTACAAGGGTTCTGTTTACTTCACTTGCACCAAAACCAACAGCTTCCTCCCTTGGTGTTCAACCAGAGCGTTTTACGACGGCAGATGGAAGTACTGCATGATGGAAGGTGAGCGACAGAATACTAGGGGATGGGGAGCCTTACAATGTCTTTATTTATGTTAGTTAATTTATAATATATCTATCTAATTTATTATTGTAAATTTATTTCTTACATGTGAACTGCAGGAAGATACCAACATCCAGATAATTTTACTTTTTTATTTCACTGACTTCTTTTTTAGTATCATTAACTTTTTGGTAAGTCATGATCTTGACTTTATCTCTTGGTTATAAATCAAACAAGATTCTTAGACCCTTATAGATCTGTTGGTGATCTCATTGATTTACTTTGGAGACACTATGTAAAGTGTGTTAGATATGTTTGTTTGGCAGGTGTGAATGTCCTAGATTGAAGCTGGGAGCCACACTGGAGAAGTTTTGTGGATGAGAAGATAGATGTAACCCAATGTTTGATGAAATGAGTTCAAAAAAAATCTCTTCCAAACTATTTGTTCTGTGGGCATGGGGGCGCATGCCTGTAATCCCAGCACTTGGTAAGCTGAGGCAGGAGGATCATTGTGAATACAAGACCAGCCTGGGCTACAAAGTGAGCTTAAGGCCAGCCTGAACTGCATAATGAGACCCTGTCTCAAAAAGACAGAAAAAAAAAAAGAAAAGAAGAAGAAACCAAACTATTTGGCCTGTACTTTGATGGCTGACTGATGGTTGGCTGGCTGGTTGATAAAATGATGCTGTCCTGTGACTGACTAGGCAAAGTTAAGCTGGTCATGAATTTTGTCCTGTACAGATTACCCACGATGTGTCTTCCCTTTCATCTTTCGTGGAAAGATCCATAACAGCTGCATCTCAGAAGCCAGCTTCATAGGAAAGATATGGTGCTCAGTCACATCCAGCTTTGATGACAAGCAGCAGTGGAAGTACTGTGAGATGAACGGTGAGCCAGGGGAGCTGGGCGGGCTGTGTGCTGGGGAGGGAGGTGCACGGCTGCCATCATCTAGAGGGGACGTGGGCACCTCAGGGTAGCACTGCTATCCTGAAGACAAGTGTCTTCTCAAAGACAGCACCTGACAACCACATGAGGCATTTCCTGAGGCCACCTTCCCCAAGGCCTCAAAGCCAACAAAGCAGACCAGGTATCCTGACAACCAAACAGATAGGATGTAGTCTTGATACTGTTTGTTTGGTTTTTTGTTTTTTGTTTTCTTTTTTTTTATTTTTAGAAAAATAAAAGCACAAAAACATATTAACACACAGACACAAATTAGCATAAAAATAGTACAATCAAAACTGATCTACAGACAAGGTGACATGGGCTCAACAGTGGTTGTTGCTTTACCTATTGATATCTTCGAAGTGTATATATATATGAACCCAGATACAGACATGCAAAATTGGTCAGACAATTAATTCTCTCAACAACAGAAAAACACAAAAAAAAAAAAAACCAAAGCCAAAAAAAAAAACAAAAAACAACAAAAAAACCACCAATAGTTGCTGCTTTGCATAATGATATCTTCGAAGTGTGTTTGGGAGGGATTGATTGTTTATTTGTTTCTAAAATTGACACTAACCAATTCTTCCCTTGACAGATGCTCCGTACATTTGGATATACTTTAACATCTAATCCTAATTCTACACTTAGCCCTAACTTTGTAAGGATTAACATTTGTTCAGTGGTTTTTATGCACTGGGCTCTGACCTGAGATCTTTCCCTAGAGTATCCTGTTGAATCTTGCCATGGCAGCTCTAGAAAGTCCTATTTCCCAACCCACTCCATTCAATAAATGGCCCCGGTAAAATAAGTCCTTTCCATGGTCACATTCCTGGGCTATGCTGGAGTTAGAGTTTGAATTCAATCCATTCAGCTACAAAGCCCAGTGCCCTCTCATTAAGCACTGTTGCCTCCACAGAGATAAAAGTATATGGAAAGGTCTTTGTCCATGGCCATATTCATTTTTGCATAAAAATCTTAATTATGTTCTTTCCTTAGCATTAAAAAGTCCTTATCCCATATCAAACTTTTATTTTCTCGTATCTAGCTCATGGCATCTACCACTCGTGTCCCTAACACTAAACTAACTTATCCTTAAATCCCACATAATGTTGTTCTAATACTTGACCTAACTTTCCATCCAACTTTTTCCATCTCTACCATTCCCTCTAAACTCCATTATTAATGTTCTCATTATTGCCATCATTTTAAACACTAGTACAAATGGATAGATTGGTTAAATTCACAGTTTTACGATAATATTGTAGTGCCCTATACAGTTATAAGTCTGTTTCAAATCTCTCTACAACTTAATTCTGACATTAACATCTAAGTTTCTGTTTATCCTTAGTACTACAAAGCCCCTTGGAGTTGTGATATAAGTAATACATTATTCTAGTTTGGAGGGGATAACAAATTATAATTTCCATAAATCACTAAATAGATGTGTGTCAAAGGGTCCCCCTCAGCTCTGGTTTCCCCATTACACTGCGAAGCTGTTAGATCTTTTGGTCACTTTTATTATCTGTACTTAAGGACACTGAGGCTGACCTCACAGGGTACTGTAAAGATCAGGTCTCTCACGTAGGACCTCGCATGATGCCACAGTAGGTACCTAAGAAATGTGAATTCTTCTCTGCTACCATCAGAGCCAATAGCCCCAAAAGAGGCTTTGCATCTGGACTTGAGTTAGAACTCGGAAGTTGTAATATATCACTGTGTGATCTTGAACGTTAGTTTTTTTTTTTAAATGTCACACATTGTGACCAGGAATTTAGCTCAGTAGTGCAGCACCTGCCTGGCAAGTGTGAGGTCCTAAGTTCAATTCCTGGTACCCATGAAGAAGATCACACATTACCTTGTTAACTTATAGGAATCATTGCTGTGTCAGATAGTGGTCTAAGTACTTCGTGGTCCCAATCACCGGTCATTACTGCCTCTAGGCCCCAAACCTTTCATCAAATTCTGGCTCCCTGTACAACACCACAAGAAATTGTGTAAGCCTCTTGCTTACTGAATGTGTTAGTCAGTGCTGCATGGTTGTGACAAAATACCTGAAATAATAACCCTAAAGAAAATATTTATTTTGGCTCACGGAAGTCTCAGCCCACAGTCACTTGACACCACTGCTTTGGGTCTGTGGTAAGACTGAACGTCGTGGCGGAGAACACTTGGTGGAGCAAACCTGGTGACAGCCAGGAATCAGAGGAAGGGGAAGGAGCCAGGGTCCCATTACACACCCTCAAGGGCATGTCCCAGTGACCTATTTCCTTCACCTGGGACTCACCTCCTAAAGTGTGCTTGCCACATCCCCAGAGCACCACAGGCAGGCAACTAAGCCTTTGGGGCATGGTTACTCCAGATACAAACTGCCACACCAAAGTAAGAGTGATTACAAGGGTGGCATAATGAATGGAATACTGAAGCAAAGCCTGGCAGTGAAGGAGGCCCGGCGGTCTGGTGGGGATGTGATGCGAGCAGAGCAAGGATCATGTGGTGGTGGTGCAGGGCTGGTGACCATGAGGAACTGAGGAGGGGAATTCAAAGCAGCCTGCAGAGCGAGTGACCTACCAAAATTACATCTATGGAAAAGTTCAGCAGTCTGACTTTTTTTTTTTTACTTTATGAATTGATTGTTATCCAATTAAAACCACCTCGCACCTGTTAAATTGACTACTGTCAAAAAGGTAAAAGATAACAAAGCTTGGCAGAGGTGAGGAAAAAAGGAAACCCTTGGGTATTGCTAGTGGGAACGTAAGTTTGCGCAGCCATTGCATAAAGTAGTGTGGAAGTTCCTCAGAAAAATAAATGAAGATCAACCACGTGACCCAGCAATCCTGCTTCTGAGTGTATTTTGAAAGAAAACAAAATCCGCTTGTTGGACAGATAGCTTCACCCCCTTATGCACCACCTTATTCACAATAGCTGTGGTAGGGAAAGAATCTGCGTGCCCATCGGCAGATAAATGGAGTTTTCTAAAGTCATATATAGATGGCTGAAATACTACGCAGCCTCTTAAAAAGGCAGAGCATGCTGTCACTTGTCACAACATGGATGAACCTCAAGGACTTAAATTAAGGGAAATAAGCCACAGCCAATGTTTATTTAAATCATTTTTCAAGAAGCTCCTAGAATGTAACAACAAAGCTATTGGCAACTCTTCCCTTCCCTGGCAAGCATTCCCTAGGTCAGTAGAGTCAGCCTGTTACTCTGGACAGCAAGCTGGGTGGGTGTGGGCGGCTTTGGTTCTCACGTCGCCACAAGGCGTAGAGTAGGTCACCACGCAGTGGCTTTGAGGGTTCGGTATGATGTGGCCCTTGGTGAAATAAAGTTCAGGGCAGATTGCGTATGTTAAATGGAACCCTTTCCCATCTCCTCCTCTTGACCTTGCCGTGATCGTTTCAGAGTACGGAGGAAATTCCTTCAGCAGGCCCTGCATCTTCCCCTCCAAGTACAGGAACAGCATGATCTCAGAATGCCTTGAGAATGAAAACAACAAGCTCTGGTGCCCAACCACAGAGAACACGGATAAAGTCGGGAAGTGGAGCTTCTGTGCAGACACGAGTAATCCGGGGGAGGGGACGGGAGAGGGGGCTGGGCGGGCAGGGGTGGATTTTTTCATTTAATTATTCAACAAATACCACAAGCAGCCCTATTGTGTTCCAGGCACGGTGCTGAGCACTGAGGGGGGGAGTAAGCAAAGAGGGTCCTGCTCTCATAAATCTGAGAAACAAACAGTGCCAACAATGTATAACTGTGTTTTAAGATCCAAGAGAGTAGGGCGTGGTGGTGCACGCCTGTTATCCCAGCACTCGGGAGGCTGAGGCAGGAGGATCACTGTGAGTTTCAGATTATCCAGGGCTACAAAGTGAGCTTAATGCCGGCCTGAACTGCATAGTGAGACTCTGTCTCAAAAAGACCAAAAAAAAAAAAAAAAAAATCCAAGGGAAATGTGCCACAATAAAAATTTCAAAACCTTTTACACTTCTACAGATACAGAGTAAATATATGTTAAGGTTTAAAAAAATAATGAAGCCATAGAAAAAAAGCATAGAAAGCCAGTTTGAAAGTAGGTAAAAAAAAATACTGAGCTAGAAAAGATTGCTAAGTTAGATACAAGGTCCTCTGATGTCTAAAGAGCAATCAAGCCTGGGCAATCTTATCCACTAGGTAGAAATTATTTGTATCTGCAGCACAAAAGTGCTTCACAACCTGTCGATCCTGTACAAGTTACATCTAACAGCCAATGGGTCTGGGCCTGTAGCCAACAGCAAACAGTAGGTCGGGCAGTTATATTTTCCCTAAGGGAGGGCTCTGCACACCTCCTAACACCAATGAGACAAATCTGGATAAATTCTTATATATGTGCAGCCCCCAGTGTAAGAACAGAGTTCACCTATTTATATGGTTGGAGAAAATCAAAAGAAGGATAATATTTTGTGACAGGTTAGCAGATATAAAATTCAAACTCCAGAGCCCATCAAAAATTGTGTTGGAACACAGCCAGGTTGTGGGGCACCACGGCTACTGTTTGCGTACGGCAGCAGAGTTAAGTGGCTGTGACAGAGACTGTATGGTGTACAAATCCAAAAATATCTACAGAAAAATTATGCTGACCCTGAGCTAGAATATCAAGTGGCTTTTAGGGGTTTATTAGATGACATTCAAGAGTGACTTTTTGTGTGTGTGTCTTTTTTTTGAGACAGGATTTCGCTGTGCAGTTCAGGCTGGCCTTGAGCTCACTTTGTAGCCCAGGCTGGTTTTGAAGTTACAAGTTAGGACCTTGTATCTAACTTAGCAATCTTTTCTAGCTCAGAGGTTACAAGTTACAACTCTCTCAGCCTCCCAAGTGCTAGGATTACAGGCCTGTGCCGCCACACCTGGCCCAAAGTGTGACTTTAAAAGATCATGTGACAATGTTATGATCTTATTCAAGTTTTGGATAATTTTTTGTTAACAAAAGATTTCAAACCAAGATTTGGCAGGGTGATCAGAGAAGACTTAGAGAGAGAGAGAGAGAGAGGAAAAAAAGAAAAACCTGTAGCCCTGGGAAAGTGCATTCACTGTTTTGTGCTTGGGTAATGGCCAGCAGGTCCTGTTTTGGTACCATTTTGCTCAGGGATGGGCCTTTCCTCTTGTGCCCTATTTCTTGAGGTTATGTAAGTCCCTATTCAAGGGTCTTCTGTGTGTCTGGAGCTGTTCGGTCCTCTGTGATGACTCATCTAGAAGTGAGCCATTTACACAGGAAGATACTGCTAGTTATGCTTATTAGCTGTAGTTATAATTCATAAAGCCACTGCAAACACTAGATCACTGCTCCTTTTGGAAAATACAGGGTTAGATTCCCACCAGCCACTGGTCACAGTTTGTCAGCCGATCAAGGCATGACTGTGGCTCGGAGGTGTTTGTGTTAAAAGACATCTTATTTAGTTGATTCGTTCTCAATCAACTCCCAGCCAATAGCACTGTAATTCACTGCTGAACTCACACCAGCAGCATCTCCACAGGTGCTTGGCAGACACTTACATGTGTATTTTCTCCTGAAGGCACATCACAGCATCCTGTGTTTAATAGCAGCGGTAAACATTTCAACAGTATGCTCGGGGGCCATTGTAAGCAATGAAATGGCCAGAAAAAAAACGATGAAAATTTAAAAAGACATGGAAAAGGCACTTGCCCATAGTAGGGGGCCAGAAGCGAGCAGGCGGTATCGCCTCACTTGACTGCAGCTGAGAACGTACCCAGCAGGGGACTCCACCTCCTCCCTACTGTGTGTGTCTCCTAGGTCTGCAGAAGCACCATGAGCATTCACTTGGGGGCTTCAGATATGTTTTAGTGAATAGGCCAACTGCAAATACAGAACCTGTGGAAAGTGAGGACGCACTGGAATTTGCCCCATGAGTGCCTCTACCCCACTCCTTAGTCTTCTTGGTGACAGAACGTTCTCCTTCTCCTTCCCTCCCAGGATTCTCACTCTGCCCTTCCTCCCCATTCTCTCTCCACCACCCTTTCCCAAGTCCTAAACTCAGATGGCTGGTGAGGAAGAAAATCCAGCCCATGAAATTCTCCTAACACATAGATTGGAGTCAAAACTCACCCCTCCAATAGGAGCCTCTGGGCTAAACCCAAGCAGTGTAGCACGGGCAGCACACACCTGATTTTGAACCTAGGGTGGACGCTGAAGCCCAAGCCCCAGTTACAGTGCAAACATCCCAGGAATAACCTGTCTTATCCATTTCCTCTGCTTAGGAATTTCTTCATCAGCTCCTGGTTTTCCCTGCCATTTCCCATTCACTTATAAAAACAAGAATTATTTTAACTGCACCAGCAAAGGATCAGAGAAAAATCTCTCGTGGTGTGCAACTTCTTACAACTATGACCAGGACCATACCTGGGTGTACTGCTGAGGCTGAGGTGAGAGCCAAGACAAACACGAGACACGCCTCTGATATGCGGGTGACAGAGGCAGCCCACCTAGCTGTGTCACTGATAGGAAGATGAGATCTGTTCTTCTCAGCATGTCTGATTGACTGAGGGGCCCAACAAGGCTGGCTCTGCTTTCTAAAAATAAGGTAGACCAGGGAAAAGATTGGAACATCTTCCCAAATTAGAAGGCTGGAGGGAATTAGGATTTTCCTGCAAAGCAAGAGAGCAGACGCAGGATGGTAAGGCTTTTTCAAACACCAAAAAGCATCATTCCAAATTGCAGACATGAGAGGCTTTAGGTATGAAAGATTAGAAAAGCAGAATTTCTCAAAAAGAAGGTGGTATAAAAAAGACAAACTGGAAAAGGGGACAACCTGGACATCTTGGCCCCCACAAGGCATGGCATCATGTTGCTAATCTGTTACCACCACTGGATAGCTGACCCAGGAAAAGGTGTAGGTTTAATCTGCTTCCTTTAGCCTTTAGGGTCCCTCCCACCTTAGCCAATAAGTCACAAACTATCTCTACAGGACCAAATTTATCTGCCCTTTTCTCCCAGTCTTCTCTTTCTAGCTTTCCCCCTGGATTAGCTTCAGCATTCTTCAAACTACAGAAATTTGCCCTAGATTTCCTGGGTAGACCAGCTGACCTCATCATCAGTCACTCTGTGACTTCTGGAATCTAGACACAGAAAGAAATCTTTCTGGGGGCTGGGGATATAGCTCAGTGGCATAAGCGCCTGCCTGGCAAGTGCAAGGTCCTGAGTTCAACCCCTGGTACCACAAAAAAGAAAAGGAAAGAAAGAAATCTTTCTGATCAATGTGTGGACAAAACACCACTACTCCTTTCTCAAAGATGGAAATTTCTGGTGGTTCAGGCAGCATTGGCCCTTTTGATACATTTTAGTTTATGGATGATACCAAGTGAGTGACTCTTCTGTATTACTGTTTAACAGTAAGAATTATCTTGCCTGAACAGAGAAGAGGTAGAGAGGTGGGTTTAGAGCTCTGGGGACCATCTCAATGGGGTGAACATTTACAAGCAGGCACAGGTCTGCAGGCTGTGGCTCGGATTAAGAATATTTTTAGTGCCCAGACTCCAAAATCCATTGCAGGCTCCTCAACTATCCCTTCCCCATGCTCATAGAAAATATCAACAACTGAGTCCAGAGTCTAGTTCCCTCTGATCCCAATACGTTCCTTGTATTGTTACTGAAGTTGTTATTCTTCTCCTTCTCGTCTTCCTTCCTTTCCTCCTCCTTCCACTGCCTTTGCTTTTGCAGTAAGACCATCTATTGCAGGTTTGTCACCCACCTCTATTGCCATAAAGGTGAGACTAACAGGTCCATTGTTCATTGATTGACTTATACCCCTGGACCACATGGTGGGCAGGTGCCTGACTGCTTCCTTTTGCTTCTGATTTAGTCTTCTTATCGATACATGTTCACCTTCTGTGTAGTGCTAGAGGTGGAACCCAGGGCCTCACACAAGCTAGGCAAGTGCTTTACCATCTTCTTATATCCCTGCCCTTTTTCATTTTGAGATGGTCTTACTAGGTATCCCAGGCTGGTCTCAAACTTGAGACCCTCCTGCCTCAGGCTCCCAGATAGCAGACATTAGAGGTGTGTGGCAACAGATCTAGAACAAAGTTATTTGTGCTGAAAATACTGTAATTTTGAGCCAATGCATCCCTATTCCTTGAACTTTGACATTATATTCATTTTTCAGGGAGAAGAAAAACATCTTCAGAGGAAGACTGCTGCGTTGGGGCTGGAACCTGGTCTATCTTTTTCACTGCAGCTTTCAAGCTCAGAAAAGTCACTTTTAGAAATACTGTACCACTTAGTTATATGGTCTTTACTGAACAAAGAGGGAAGATGTGGCATGACCAATAAAGGAGTCCTAAGTCAACCCTGGGGGCTGTCCCTCTGCCTTCTTGAAAGAGAGTGATGGTGGGCGTGTGGGAAAGGTGTGGTGGCTCACGGCATGTGTAACTGATCAGACAGTATAAGCACTCACTGTTGCTTTCAATGAAATAATAGAAATGGGTAGTACAATTATCTTAGCTATCTTATAGACTATATATATAATGTATATATGTGTGTGTGTATAATTTCCCCTTTCTTCCTTTCTCCATTTCTCCATTCCAGTTTCTCTTTCCTTTTGAAATTTCTTCCCATTTCACACCATCTAATTTTATTTTCCTCAAAGTATTAATCCCAATCTGAGCTTCTCTTAAATACTGTAAATTTTCTTCTCCCCTCACACCATAACCTCCAACAAACCAAAACCCAGCATGAGGCTCTTCCTAGGACCCGGAATAACCCCTGCGTTGCTGCATGAAGCCGTACTGTCTAATACAGCCATCACCAGCCAGATGACACTGGGTAAATTTAACTTAAGCCATCAATATTCTTCATGAATAGAATTATGTTAGTAAAATAATACCATAAAATTCAGTGTCTTGGCCCTAAAGGCTGAAAACTCGGTAGCCACACAGGGCTTGTGGTTGTCCTGATGGACAGAGCAGGTCTAGAGCATTTGTGTCATCACAGAGGACCCTGTACGCTTGCAGAATGTAAGCTCCTGGCGGTCAAGTCCCCTGCTTTTGCCCTTCCTACATCGACTGGGACAGTGCCAGGTACCGGGTATTTAGCAAATAATTTCTGAAGGAGTGAATAATGAGTAGATAGATGAGGGTGTAAACAGAATGATCTGGAGCTAAGGAACGGGGCTGCCAGAGTTTTAAGGGTGAGCTGGACCGTGCCATTCTTCTGCAAAAATCCTACAAATCCTTGAGATGGTCTCTAAAACCATCTTTTCACGATTTAACTTCAGTCCTCTCTGACTTCTTACCACCCACTCATCCCCCTAGCCACACTGGTCTCCTTGCTTTTCCCCCAGCAGCACAAGTGTATTCCTGCCTCAGAGCCTTTGCATTTGCCATAGTTCTGTCTCAAATGGTCTCCCCTAAACAGGCAAACACCTGTGCTCAGTGAACTTCCTGGAATCCCCCAGAGAACTCCCCAAACCCTTTGCCTGTGTCAGATTATTGCAGAGTGTTCTCATTTCGTTGATATCTATCATATTTATTTCTTTTGTTCCATGCCTATTTCCCCCTATTATTATGTAAACTCTTGAGGTCCAGGGATTTGTTCATTTTATTCATTGATATACAAAGGTCCCTTGCACTAGCAGTCCTGAATATGCTGCTGACGGTGGAAGGAAGGAGAAAGGGAGAGACAGAAACAGAGAGACAGAGACAGAGAGAGGAAGAAAGAGAGGACTTAGGGGTCTTAAAAATAAAATTGTTGCAGGATAATAAAGAACAGCACAAAAATGTTGCCACAGCTAAGAGGGTAGAGAATGTATCATTCTGAGTCCATAGTTCCTTTCACTGTATAAACCAAGGCCACTGGCAGCCACCCCATCCTATGCAGCTGCCTCATGGACCTCAGAGTGAGAAAAAGCTTGGAGGAAGGTGTGAAGCGAAGTCTTCATTTTGAGAACTGTGCACTGCTGAAGTGTACTGTTCTCGGTGGAGGAACGCTCTTTGCAGTGTCACAGCGGAGAACAGCAGCAGGATGCAGAGGGTGCAGCACACCTCCCATCTCACACAGAGATTTCACAATATCTATTGTACATTTTTAATCTCATTTACTCTTTCAGCTTCTCACACTAGGGAGACAAGATGATGTCTACACGTGTGTCTGGTTTATTTCACTTATGAGTATGGTCTCAAGTTGCATCCATTTACCCACAAAAGTCTCCAGTTTATCCTTCTTTATGGTTGAGTAGTACCCCATTGTATAAAAATACCACATCTTTTTTATCCATGCCTCAGTTGATGGGCATTTGGATTGTTTACAAGATCTAGCTATAACAAATTGTGCTGCTATAAATATGGTTGCATATATATCGCTGTGATATGATGTTTTCAATTCTTCTGAGAAGATACCCAGAAGGGGAATAGCTGAGTCAAATGGAACCTCTAATCCTGGTTTTTTGGGGAATCTCCACACTAATTTTAGAGCAGCCCAGGGTAGACCAGCTTGGAGGCAGGTGAAGTCTAGGAATGGCTTTGCAGTCAGCTGGCTAAGCAGGGGATTTGGAGGGTCCTGTGTTTCTCTCTCTCTCTGTCTCTCTTTCTTTCTCTGTCTCTCTGTCTCTCTGATAATATTTTGTAGGGTTTAATTCCCCAGGCCAGATCGACTAGCCCTAAACCTCCATAATCCAGCTTTGTGATTTAATTCTGTTTCCCTGAGTATCTTACACCAACAGAGGGGGTATGAGAGGACACAGGGGAAAAAATAGACTGTGCTTCCAGGAAATTAGAAAAGCTCCCCCTGAAAGCCTCCTAGTGACCCTCTCCAAGCATAGCGGCACCAGGAGCCCAGTTTCTAGCCCCAGCGCTGGTGTGTTCCCTCCTACAGAGGTTGAAGTCTAACCGTGCAGGGGTCACCGATAGACTTGTGTGCCCAGGAGAAGCTAGGGTGGGACTCTGGCTGGTCTGGGGAACTCAGGACTATATGAGGGAAAAAGGAGGTTATTAACCATCAGTCTTTTTGGAATGGCAGCTGGGTCCCAGGATGCTGATGTCACATGCAGGCTCCTCTTTCTGAAGCTGGTTTTACAAATGCCTCCCATCCCCACCCACACAGCTACTGCCTTCACTGTAACCCCGTCCATGCTGGGCCAGGCCCCTCCCTCCACCCTCCACGCTCTGTCACGCAAGGGGCCACAGAGATTCCGTCCTCCACAAGCCTTTCATCCACATTGCCAGGCAGAGAGCATCTGGAACTTCCAGGACCTCCTCAGCGAGACATCATTTTCACAAACTCTGCAAAGAAAAGTCCTCATGAGGTGTCTCTTGGTACCGCACCCAGCACTATTTTTTTTTGTGAACATTTCCTGTGTGCCGAGCAACGACATGGATCTTTGAGGAATTACTTCACCTCTCTGTGTCTCCATGTCTTCCTCTCTAGAAAGGGACTCAGAGAATTACCACCTTCCACATACGGTGTTTAAGATGGTTAAATGACATAATGTTCGTAAGGCAGGTTAAGTGTTCTATAGATAGTAATTGTTAGTATGTTATTTCATTTTTCTCACCTGTCCTAGAGAGGTGTGATTTTACGCACAAGAACACGGGCTGGTAAGAGCAACCAGTGTGCTTGAGGGAAGGAGGGACCTGAACAGCAAACCCTGCAGGAGCACAGGTTGCCCCAGACCTCACTGTAACTCAAGGCCAGACGCGTCTGCTGGCTCTGTCGCGTCTGCTGGCTCTGTCACGTCTTGAGGTGACCTTGTCCTCTTACCTGTGAGCCACCTAGCGGTCTGTCTCTCATCTCTGTCTCCACCTTTGCCAGATTTTCATTAATGTCTACTATGCAGCTGAGCCCCCACTAGATCCAGCAAATTCCCCACAAACATCCACTGCATTTCTCTTTGGAGAGTGGTAGAGCAGACACAGTTTGGAGAAGCCTCCTCCGCTGCCCTCTGGGAGGGAGGCAAATACAGTCTTGGAGTCAAATGCAGAACAGCTTCCATGGAGAGCAACAGAGAACCTTCTAAAGGGCTCCAGGCCTGGGAGTTATGCCCTCAGCCAAGGGCGAAGGGAAGCCCTTAGCGAACGGTGGTCGGCGTGTGTCCTTGAGGGGCACAAGAACTAAGGTACAGTAAGGGGACAGCATAGCAGTGGCAAAGGAACCAAAATTGAAGAACACGCTGATTTCGTGCTTGCACAAAAACATAACAGTGTAAAGTACGGTTGTAGATGAAAGGGCTGAATGGGTGGCTGGGGCCAACAAGGCCTGCACTTGAGTAGCTGACTAAGAATGTTGGATGTTTGCTTATAAGCAGCAGCTAGGTGCTGAGCGCAGAACGGGGGAGTGTCACACCTAGAACTCAGTGTGTCTGATTTATGCCTTTTGCAGAAATAATCCCCACTCCCATCCACACAGAACTCTAATCTTCTTCACTTATCCAATTATTCAGTCCACACGTGTTGAGCTCTGTGCTAAGAACTGTGGCTAGAGTGATGAGAGAGTTAGGTACAGCCTCAGGGGAAAAAAACAGGAAATGAATTCTTTCGAGTTATTGTGATGTCATAGCTCAGTACTTCCGAAGAGGCATTCACGGGTATGGTGGGGGAGCTCAGAGGACGGACATCGACCCAGGACCAGGGTAGGAGGTGACTTCCACAGACATGAATCTGATTTAACCAGGGGAAAGGATGGGTCTCCAGACAGGAAGCATGACAGGAACAAGGATGGAAAAGCAGATACAAAGAAACTTCTCTTTTTTAACTGTGACCTTTATGCAGGATTTCTTTGTGTTTCCTCCAAAACCTTGAGAGAAAGTTGCCGTGCTTACCCCTGTTTTGCAGATGTGAGAGCGAACAGGAAAAGAGAAGAGGTGACCAGACAAACCCACATGTTTAGTAGGAGATGATGCTGAATTTCAAGCCCATGAATCTGATCCAACAGTGTCAGCCACTAGGCAGTGCATCCTCCTTCTGGTGGGATATTTCGCTCCTAGGACACAAGGTGCCCAGGGAGCCAGGAAGAACTGGGAGATGTGGTTGTGGGTTCTGATTATGGGGAAACAAGGGCCTCTGGGGAAGGAGTTTCTGTGAGCCTTGAGGAGTGAGACACTGAGCTCTTTCCTTTCTGATGCATGGTCAGAAAAGCATGGAAGGAAGAGTTCTGAAATCTACCATCTGCCTCCAAGCTCAGACTTGGAGCAAAGTAGGAGGGAGGAGCCAGCCTAGAATACCACCCAGGGAATCAGAAGTGGATCCACTCAGAGGCTGCCCCCAGTCACCTTCAAAGTCGACGGTGCCATCTCCATTAATGTCGGCCTCCTGCACCACCTCAGCAATCTCCATGGGTGTGAGCTTTTCTCCCAGAAGCCTCTGCATGGCCTGCTGCAGCTCCCCCAGTGTGATCTCCCCATCCCCGTTGGCATCAAACTGAACAGAAACAGAAGGGATCGAATTAGCAATGTCTGATGACACCACCGATAGTCTATGCTTGTGGGTCTCTTCCTGAGGGTTAAGAAGCAGGCTGCGCCCTTGGAATACAATGTCCACTAGAACATCCACAATTTGAGGAAAGGTTTCTTTTTTTTTGCAGTACTGGGGATCAAACTCAGGACCTTGTGCTTGCCAGGCAGGCACTTATTCCACTGAGCTATATCCCCAGCCTTGAGGGACAGTTTCTTTAAAAGTTTACATATATCTTAATTATTTTAAGCAGCTTTACTGGGGTATACAAAAAGCTGCACTTTTTTTATTTTAAAGAGAATAAAAATCCAATAGAAACAATACAGAATTTCAAAACAAGATGATAGGAAATTATCAGTGGTTATTATATTGCATATTGTTATCTTCAGAGGAGTTGCTCAGACTATCAGATGTAGGTATATAAGACTGACTGCACCATATAAGTACTGACTGACCCTTTCCATAAACTAATACAAATTAGTAGTACAGTTATCTTAGCCATTGTGTGTGTGTGTGTGTGTGTGTGTGTGTCTGTGTATTTCCTTCCTTTTCTCCTTTTTCCTGTCCCAGTTCTTTCCTTTTGAGCTCTTTCTTCCCCTTTCATAATATCTATTGTACTTTTTGAATTTTATTTACTTTTAGTTTCTTACACGAGGGAGACAATACCATGTTTACGCATGCGAGACTGATTTATTTCACTTATGAGTATGGTCTCTAGCTGCATCTATTTACCTATAAAAGCCTTAAGTCTATCTTTCTTTACAGCTGAGTGATACTCCATTGTATAAAAATACCACATCTTTTTTATTCATTCCTCAGTGAATGGGCATTTGGGTTGTTTCCAAGACGTAGCGATGACAAATTGAAAAGCTGCACATATTTAATGCATATAAATCAATGAGTTTGGACCTATGCATACACTTGTCAAACCCTCACCTTGGTCAGAATAATAAACATAACCATGACCTCCAAAAGTGTCCTTGTACCTCTTAATTTCATTTTCCCTTGTTTTTCATTTTGCTTTATTTTGTACTGTTTTGTTTCTGTGTGATAGGAACACTGAACATAAGATCTTTCCTCTTGCATTTTTAAGTGCACAGCACAAATCGTCAACTGTGTGCTCTATGTGAAGGAGCAAATCTCTAGAATTCGGTCATCTTGCATAACTAAAACTTTGTATCATTGAATAGCAACAACCTTTTTACTCTCTGCTTCTGTGAACTGGATTATCACAGAAACATCGTATGAATGGAATCATCTAGCAAGTTTTCTTCTGTGGACGCATAGATGCAATGAATATTATTTAGCCTTATAAGAGAAGGAATGGGGATATATTGGTGAACCCAAAGGTCACTGTGCTAAGTGCAGCAATCTAGGCACAGAAGGGCAAGTGTTCTCACTGGATAAACATTTACCGAATCAATAAGCTACACCCACCTTTCCCCTGAAAATCTTTTCCCTAGACAATCTACCAGAAAATCTAACAAGTTTATCTTTAAAACGTGTCAGGGGCCAGTTACCCTTTCCTGGCTCTGACGTTAACCTGGCTCAAGCCACAATCACCTCTGGCATGGGCTGTCGAGACTAACTCATTAACGGCCTTCGGGCTTCTGTCGTGGTCCTAATAGGATCTGTAACCATCTGAGCTTCATGTTCACATTTGTGCAATGCATGATCTTGTCACACCCTTGCTTAAAATCCTCCTGCAGCTTCTTATGCCATTCAGAACCAAACCCGACTTAGTTACAATGACTTGTCTCTGCCTTCTACAAATCTGAGACCTCATCTATTTCACAGTGCACTCTCTCTGGCTCATGCTCCCCCTCCTTCAACAAATACCCCTTCCTGCCTCGTGGCCTTTCTGCTTCATGCTTCCTCACCCTGACAGGACCTCCCCAGAGCACCTCTGTCCAGTAGGAATGCAGCATGAGCCTTGCAGGAATTTTAAATTTTCTAGTACCCACATTAAAAGAAAAATTATGGGGTCGGGGTGCAGCCTAGTGGTAAACTTCATACTTGAGGCCCTGGTTGAACATGCAATTGAACCTCTAGCACCAATCAATTAATAAAAATGTGGCATTAACTTTTGTTAGTTTGGTTTATGTGAGACAGGGTCTCACGTTATGTAACCCAGGCTGAACTTGAACTCACTATGTGGAGCAGGATCGCCTCAAACTCAGAGCAACGCAGCTGCCACAGCCTCTCAAGTACTAGGAGAAATTACATTTTAATTATCAAATTATTTGACCTAACATATCCACACTTACTTAGCGTAGAATAAATTTTAAAATTATTAATGAACTGTGTTACATTCTTGTTATGCACAATGGATTTCATAAGACTTAGCATCTTAAGTACTGATTATGTGCATAGCACACTTAACATACTTAGCATAGATACACAATGAAGTAGACACATGTACTTACACTAAGAATACTAAGCTTCTCAGACATTAAATTTTTACCGCAGACTTGATCTGAATTGAGGTTTCATTGTGAAATTTACAACTGAAAAGATAGACTCTCATATCCAAGTTGTTCTAAGTGAAATTTTTCTAATAATTGAAATATTCATTTTTAAATTTAAATGAATTGTATTCCAATACTTAGACTAACAGTCAGTTGAATGTAAATAACTTGATGGAAATCCATTGGAAAGCAATAGCCTATGTATTATGTACATGAAGTAAGTCCCCACAGTGGATGTAAACATTGTATGTGGCAAACATATACTAATAAAAAATAAACAACTCAATTGCCATAAAAAAGAATAAAGCTTTAGAAGTCAGATTCAAAAAAATTTACTTCCTCAGTGACACTAGTCACATTTCAAGGACTCAGTTGTCAAGTGTAATCAGTGGCTATTGTTTTGGGGTTTTTTTGTTTTTTGTTTTAAGAATAGCAAAATACCAACATCACAAACATAAACAAAATGAAGCAAAAACATTAAAAATGATAAAGGTTTTCAAAACAAAATGATAGGAATTAACAGTGGTTGTTATATTGCATATTTTTGTCTTCAACTAAGTTGCTCAGATTATCAGATATAAGAATAGAAGATTGTTCAAACCATTAAAGAGAATAAAAAATAATTATTAAATACATTAGAGATGCAAACAGATGTGGTATTTTTTATATGGAGTACTACTCAGCTGTAAAGAAAGATAAACTTGAGGCTTTTATAGGTAAATGGATACAACTAGAGACCATACTCTTAAGCGAAATAAATCGGACCCATATATGTAAACACTGTATTGTCTCCCTAGTGTAAGAACCTGAAAGAGTAAATAAAACCCAAAACATACAATAGATAACATGAAAGGGAAAGAAATTGCTCAAAGGAAGGAACAACTGGGATGAGGGAAAGAAGAAAAAGAAAGAAAGAAGGAAGGCAAAAAAGTATATATATATATATATATATATATATATACACACACACACACATACATAGAAGGATAGCTGAGATAGCTTTACTGTACATGTCTAGTGGTTATTGTTTTGGACAGAGCATTTCTATGATCACAAAACTTCTATTGGATGCTCTACCTGTCAATCTTTATAGCAAGCCAGAGATTATACAACTAGTAGAGGAAACATCCCAGGATCTGAGTCTGTGGTTGCCTGGCTCCAAATGCTTTGTTTCCATTGCAATGCATTTCAATTTTTCTTGCATAGCCCAAAGTTTTTGATGAGGGAAGTATTTTATCAGAGCATACATGCTAGTCTTTTGCCCTCTTTTGCCTGTGTCTTATATGTAAGCATCTCTACAGGAAGTAGCTTAAGTGAGATAATTTCTTGGGAATCTGAAATTTCTGGTTTCTTTCTTTTCCTATGAAAGACACCAAGATCAGAGACCCTAATATTTATTTTGGAGAATAATCTCAGATGAAGCTTTTAATCTCCATGAGCCTCAGATACCTTATCTGTAGGACTGGAATAAATGACTGCTTACTCCTAATGTTATCTTGTGAGGGTCAGATAGGATAAAATGTGTACAGGCCCTGCCCCAGGTCCATTGCCAGTGTCTAGAATACGTTATTTTCCTTCCTTCCTTCCTTCCTTCCTTCCTTCCTTCCTTCCTTCCTTCCATTTTTTCTCTTTGTTCTTTAAATTATTTCAAAAAGAATGTCACCTCCATGCTGTTTTCCCTCCTATCGTAGCTAGGCAAAAAGAAAAAAAAAAGTTTTGGTGAGTATTGTCCATGGCAATGTTTAATAATATACCTCTGAAATCAGCTCACCTCCTTGAAGGCATCTCGCATCTCCTGGACACCAATCATCCCAGCTGTTTCTGCAAGCAATTTCGGGGTCATCAGCTCCACAAAGTCATCAAAGTCTACACGGCCACCCACTGAGGATGGAAGAAATGGGATTAGTAGGACTCCATGTGCCCTACCATCCATGCCCTTCTTTGTTCTTTAAATTATTTCAGAAAGAAGGTCACCTCCCATCTCTGGCTCGCATCTCCCCAGTCTCTCTCTTCTAAGTACTTGCTTTAACGTTCTCACTCTACTCAGGCAACTGAAGTTTTTGTGTCCCTCTAATCCGAACTAGGCTGGACAGGTGGGCAGGGTGTGCATGGAATAAGTAACTAATGTCCATGTGGCCTTTGACACATTTCTTAGTTGGTTCAAACCTATGGCCCCTCATCTGTACATGTTTAAAAGAGGGACTTTGAATTAAATGTGCACCTGAGTCTCTTCCAGATTCATCCAGCTGCCTTCTGTGTCAGTGGGACTTGCTAAGAAGACCCCTCAGTAAATACTGAAATCCACAGGTGTTCGAGTCCTTTTCATAAAGTGCCATGGCATTTGCATACAACCTATGTGAGTCTCCCAAATACTTCAGATCACCTCTAGGTTACTTGCATTATTTAGAATATATAGAATGTTGGGCTGGGGATATAGCTCAGTGGCATAGGTGCCTGCCTGGCAAGTGCAAGGTCCTGAGTTTGATCCCTGGTACCGCAAAAAAAGAAAAAAATATTTTATAGAATGTTAAGAGATGAAAGAAAAAGTGCTCCATGTAGACAGTTTTTTCCTCCAAAACATTTTCCATTTGCAGTTGTTTGAATCTGGAGATGTGTAATCTGCAGATACAGAGCACTGACTGCATTATTATCACCTTGAATTCAACCTTGTCAACTCAGTTATTTGGCCAGGAGTAAACCCCACAGCAGTTTTATTCCTGCTTTAATCTCAAAATCAGCTTTGCTATCCATCTAAAAATTGATTCTTTTGCCACGTTATTTGCCAACATCGGGTCCGGTTCCAAATGCATTTCCTACATCCAACATGGCTCCACTCTTGCATGCCACTGGCAAATCTTAGCAGTGATGGTCACAGCCTACACTTAATAAGGATTTACTGGAGGTGACACCTTTGCCTGCATAAGCATGTTTAGCCCTTCCCTTCCTCAGTATCATTGGATAATAAGTGATGATGTCCGCACCCGATCCATGAGGAGACCAAGACCCAAGATGAGAAGACAACTCCACTTTTCCAAATGAGCACAATTAGTAACTAACAGAACTGGAAGTTGAACTTGGATCTGTCTCGAAAAGTCATTCTGGTGACACTTCAAATGCTGCCTGAATGTTTTCTTCCAGACTTCTAGTTCCACTCACCCACCTGTATACCCCCAGATATATTCTCAACCTCCATCCCCTTCCTTACCCTGCCCTTGGCTCCCCCGACCCGGTCATCCCCCTGCCGCCCGGTCTCACGGTTCATGCGGACTTGCTGGCCCAGTTCAGTCAGCTCTATCTCCGTTGGCATGTAACCCATTGTTCTCATGAGGTTCCCCAGATCCTTATAAGAGATAAATCCATCTCGGTCCTTGTCAAACTCAAGAAATGCTTCTCGGAGCTCTGAAAGTTAAGATGGAAGAACTCTGGAGGAACTTGAGACTGTTAATGGAAAATGGTGGCATCCCTTAAAACTATCAGTGAGCCATTGACTAGAAACTCCTCAAAGGAGAAGCCAAACATTTCTTTGTAAAATGTGTTTGCAAGAGGAACGATGCCTGAGACTGTTAAAGGAACCCATGGAAGTCCTCAAATGCTTGAGTGAAGCTTTCTCAAAGCCACCAAGAAAAGAACAAAACAATTTTGATTTGTTCGAAAACTCAAAGTTTCTGAGACAGGTGGGGATGGATGCCTTCCTGGGAGAGGTATTTAAACTGCTATGAGAAAGAGTTCCACAGCATTGCCACTGAGTCAGAGGAAAGGGGTGTGAAATCCCCATGTGGAGGAATTTACAGAAATGCACAAGAGGTGGAGGGCAGGTGAGGTGGGGAGATGGATGGCCGTGTGAGGGCGTTTGGGGAAATTTTACCTTCGATCTCATCTTGTCCCAGGGGTCTCTCCTGAAAAGAATCACAGGGCAGAAGGAACTTGGAGAGAGGGTCAGGAATCTGGCACCCGCCTCTCCAAGTGTTTAGCTCCTTCTCCCGAGCTACCCCTCACCTCCTCCTGGTTTTTTCCATTCTCTCTTGTCCTCATCACCCTCCTCCCATCTCCTGACTCCCATTCTTCAGCATTTGCTTTTTACCTCCCTATCCCCTCGTTTCCCTTCTCCAGCCCCCGTCATTTCCAGACAAATACTTGCCACATTGTGCTGAAATGGGTCTTAGATGCCAACCTTGCCTGTCCTCCAGGTGATGAGGGCACGACTCCCTACCACAGCTAACGTGTTCAGAGGGCTGACTCTGTGCCCGCTGTCTCCTTTTTCTAAACCTCAGAACCGCTCTTGGAGGTTTGTCCAAATATCATTCCCACCCTACCTATGAGGAAGCTGAAGCTCACACATAGCACAGAAAACCAAAAGATGCTCTTGGAAAGCGGGCAGAGATTAAATTACTCCCGTCAGAACATACAGCAAGTCAGGCTTGGCACTGAATTTAAATTCAGGCTCCCTGATTTGTGGTTCAGATTCTTTCCACTACAACCCATAAACTTTCCCCCCACCCTCTCTGTCTTTCCTTCCAGGAATTAGAAACCCTCTGTATGGGATCAGTGCTCAACAGTGTTGAGACAGGAAACTCAGAACCTGCATGACCAGTTCCTATCGCCTCCTCAGGATGTCTAATCATTGTTGCCCTGAGCACTCCTGGACACACTTATGTGGTCAGGCCTGGACACCTGGCAAGTTCCTGGGAAACTCTACTCACCCTGGCTTCCTTTTCTCCCCTTGTTTTCTTTATCCTTGGGGCCTTTTCCCCAGATTATCTTTCCTATTCTCCTTTTATCCAATCCCCCTTCTCTCATTCCCATCCCTTCCCTTTCCTTTTTTGGTGGTCTTCAAAATCCAACCACTAAAAGTATGCCCAGAGGAATCAAACAGACTAGATCTTGCCACTTATTAACTGTGTGAGCTTAAGGCAAAGGACTCCAGGACTGAGAGCTTCAGTTTCCTTACTCGTGAAATGGGAATAAAAGTATCAGCAACCTCACGAATTGTTCTGAGGACTCCATGACATCAAGTACGAAAGCCCTTTGCATGAAGTTGGGGACAGAGCAGGAACTTGAGAGCGGCAGACACTGTTAACCTTATCACCACCACCACAGTCATCTCTGACATCTTGTGTACGGAGCAAAGAATGATGGTCTCAGACACAGAACCATTCCAGTCCACTCTGTGTCTCCTCCCATCTTTGCTACTGATTTCTGATTTTACCCGCATCTACTTAGTTCACTGGCCTTATGGCTCCATCACACTCCCTGAATTCTTCTACCTGCTTGGCTGCTACACTCCACCTGCCACCTACTCCAGTGCCCCACCAAGTCCCACGCTTCTCACTGTGTCCTGCCTTCCCTTGCCCTGCCTACCTCCCTTCCCCAACACCCCATTTTACCCTCTGTTTCTCGGCGATGCCTTTCCTCAAGAAGATGCAGGCTGGGCCCATGGGGAACTGCATGGAGGGTCAAGTAGAATGCACCGCACTCTGCTCTCCAGATGGCCCCTCCTGCCCCTCTACCCGATCAGTCCAGCCTCCTAATCAGCTCAGTCCTTTGCCACTCTTCCTGCCTCTCTGGGTCTTTCCCTCAGCTCCTCTGTCTTACAGCTGTGCAACAGCTCGATGGGAACTCACTATTCAGGTTGGGGAGAGATCAGAGCTTTCCCCGCCTCCCCATCTGGCTGGAGTGAGACAGGCAGAGAGAGCCATTCTCAGGCTCTGAGCCTTTTTATCCCCAGGATAGAATTGGAAACTGTTTTCTAGAGTAATACATAGGAAGTGCATTTTTATGGTGAGGATTAGAGCACAGAGTACCAATTCATTCCGTGGCAAAGCACATACTTTGATACTCACTCTCAGCCTGGCCTCTGAGCAGTGAAGATGGGGAGGATGCGGCCTCTGGCCTTGAAGAGCTTTGCAACTAAGTCAGTAATGTGTACCAGTGAGTGGGGCGCAAGAATGGCCTGAGGGTGGAGCTTCCAGAAGTGGTCACCTCCACTTGTGTCTTCTGTCCTTCCTAATGCAGTGGGAAGAACAAGGTGAGGGACAGGACACGGTGGGACATCATATGGTGGTGTCAGCAAAGTGGGGATGAGAGTGTCCACACAGGAAAAGCGGGCCATTTGACGTGGGGAGACAGAGTCCCCACAGGAACTGGGGGTAGGGCAAGTCCCCACAGCACGGTCTAGAAGGTACTGCAGTCCAGGTATGGTGTGAGTGTGCTCTGCAAGGGTTGATGCGTGGGGAGCTTGGTGCTCAGTGTGATAGGGTTGTGCTGGAACCTTCAAGAGGTGTGGCCTAACAGGAAGTCATCAGGGTACTGTCCTACGAAGGAATTAACACACTTCTCACGGGACCCCCACTTAGTTCCCAAGAATGTTGTAAGTGGAAAAGCCTGACCCCTCTTCACACTCTGACTTCCTGTCTTGCCACATCATCTCTTGCTGCATATTCTCCCTCCATGATGGCATCCGCCTTGTAATACAGACAAGGTGGTCCTCATCAGAGTAGCCAATGCTGGTGTCATGCCCTTGAACCTAGGAACGTTTAAGCTGCATACACCTCTTCTCTTTACTCAGTACATGGCCTCAAGTATTCTGTTATTGCAATGGAAAACAGGGTGATACACGAGGCCTGAGAAGCTGAAGATAAATCCAGGGAATGACAGCTTGGTGTGGAATTGTTAGAGCAGGAGGAAGCAAGGAGGTATCTGTGTGCAGGGAGGGGCTTGGATAAGTGAATTAGAAAGGAGTCTACCCGGGGAGGAGCCAGCAAGGGCTGTCATGACCCATGCAGGGGAGAGAGACAGATAGACAGACAGACAGAGACAGAGACAAAGACAGACAGAGACAGAGGAGAGACAGAGAAGCCACAAACAGAAACAGAGACAGAGATGGAGACAGACAAATATCATCTCAGAATCGTTGTACACACGTTCTCTAGCTCTCTCCACTCAGAGGATGTGGAAGCTATGAAACCCTGATACTCATGAGCACACCCAGCATCCAGACCTTGACTTCTACCATTCTCCACTGAAAGGACTACGGGTCCTGGGAGAATGGCTAAGTCCACGGCAGGAAAAGGAAATGAACAATGTGAGCTTGAGACATCCAGTGCCACAAAGCAAGGAACTGGTCAAAGGCATGTTCAACAGAACACGGACATCAGCTTGAAGAAGCTCCATGACCACACTAAGCAATCTGAAAATCAAAATAACTAATGCGATAGCAAATTATAAAGGATAACGTACAAAACTAGGAGTCCACACAGAAACAAAGATAACTAGAAAGTTTGATATTAGATAGTTCAAAGTCCCTCCATTCAAAACACTAATTCATTTCAAAGAGTCACTTTACAGTGGAGAAACCTGGCAGATGCCATCTGTATCAAATGATCAAAACGAACATTGTCAGTAGTGCGGCAAGGCATTCCATGTATGAGAACGTGGCATTTCTTTTGCAATCTTCCTGAATCTACAAGTGAGAAGAGCACAAGCAAGCCTAGATTGAGTGATAGCTTACAAAATAATTGATCTGGGCAAGGTTGTGAAGGTGCAGGAAAAGATGGAGGAAGCACTGCAGTTGCGGGAGACTGGACAGACATGAAAAAATGCAACACACAATTCTGAACTAGATATTCCAGCCTCAACCTTTCCTGGCAACCACTAGTAGGTGCTGCCCCCGGAGCTCTGCGTTTATGTTCATATGGCTTTTACCTGTGCGCATGTCTATCTATGTGTCCAAACTCCCATTCTCACAAGGACCCAAGTCATAGATTCAGGCCCCCCCTAATGATCTCAACCAGCCCACATCTGTAAAGATCTTATTTCCAGAGGCCGCATGAACAACCACTGGAGGTTACAACACCAACATCCTTCTGGGAGACACAACTCAACTCCTAACAGTGTTTACTTTTGGAAAGCCACTGTCTTAGAAATAATGGTGACTCACAAGGGATGTGATCATTATGTACTGGAAACCCGGACCAACAAAAATAGAAACTTAATTAGAAAATAATGACTGATGTCTCTTGAACACTCAGTCTGTTCCACTGATATCTCTTGAACACTCAGTCTGTTCCACATGCTGTTCTGAAGGCTTCAGAGTTACCTCACGTAAACCACTCCAAGACGTAAACACCATGGACCTATCTGTTCTACAGATGGTGGAACCCAGAGGAAAGGCAGGGAAACTTGCCTGTGCCCTTATGGTGATCAGGTAGCAGAAGCAAGATGGAAACCCAGCAGTGTAGCCCTCGCTGAGATAATATTTAATGGATGAGATATAAACAGGCAGGCTGGAAAGAAGAGGAAGCACAGAAGCTGGGATCAATAGAGCAGATGAGGGGACAAAGGAAGGCGTCTCCTTGAAAACGATACAAGGGAAGACACAAAGAGCTAGGAAAGGGCAGCAGGCAAGATGCAGCAGAATGGCAGGAAGTGAAGGGATAAAGGGAGGTTGTGAAAAGGGTACGGCGAGGCAGTGGCAGACCAAGAGATGTGTAGTCGATCTATCAGTCAATCAGTAATCATTTATTAATCATTTGTATACTCAGAGCTCCCTTGGCTATGAAAAGAGAGACCATGATTTAGGCCCAGGTTTCTACCTCTGCAGAGTGAAATAATAGAAAATCCAAGGGGCTTTGGTCTCAATTGACACACTCCTGGGTGACTGGACATTAGACATGGTGACTCTGGTGGTCGGAGAGTGATACTCCAGCTCCAGGATCTCCTGGAGGATCTGCAGGGCTCATTTCACCACCTTCAGCTCCCAGGTCTTCCTCTGCTGGATGATGCTGTCAAACACACACGCCAGGCAGTCACTGAAGATTGGCCGAGAGGATGGCCAAGGTGAACTCGGTGCTGTGGAGACGTAACCGAAGGGAATGGAGAACAGCAGGGCCAGGTAGATGCGAGGACCCCTGGTAGACCAGCAGGCCCAAACTAGAGCTCATTATCACAAAGGAGCTGCTGAGGGTGGACTATGGGGGAAGCAGGCAGAGTAGACCAGTGGGGCCCTGATCACTCCAACACAGCTGCCTGTGGTAAAGCAGAATACGCAGTTGCCACTATTCTTTGAAGACAATGCTGGACACTGGACAAGATTAGAAACCCTACGGGCGGCTGCAGAGAGAGTGAGAAAGAGAGATTTATTCAGGGAGAAACCTGGATTTGGTGCCAGATCTACCACATACTGGTGGCGTTCCTATAGCCCCTGATTATTGTGTAAGCACTCAGTAGTTTGCCCAAGGCTCCAAGTTCCAAGCACTCATATCCAGAACTAGGCTAGGACATAGCTCTTTAGCTTAAATTAAATGTCATGACATCTGCCAAAATTCACAAGATGTGATCTCTCTATGTCTTTCCAATCATATTTCATCACATAGTTCTACCGTATTAACCCAGACTCAGCAACAAGAGCCTTCTTCCTGGTCTGTGAATCAAGCAAAGCTATTTCTACCCCAGGCCCTTTGTACTTGTGCTCCCTTTGCATGGAATTCTGTTTCCCCAGACATCCTCATGGCTAACCCTTTCTCAGCATTCAGCCCCAGGCAAAAGAGTGCTTCTTCAGGATGCCTTCCCAGACTATCGCCCTCTTTCCTACAAACCCCCCTTTTCACTTCCAAGGAGATTCTGTGTTTTGTTGTCTTTATATAAGGCACTAGTCACACTCCATACTGATCGCTCTCCATCCTCGCCATTCCCTGGTAGAGTCTGTGTCACGGCTCTACCCTGGAAGATATAAACTCCAGGACAGCAAGAGCCTGGTCTGACTAGTTTGCTGCTGTGCCTGCAGTTTCTGTGATTGTGCTGGGCAGGAAGGTATACAGTAGGCTTCTAATAAATGGCTATGGAATGAATGAATGAATAAATCAATAAGAGGGTGAGGAAAAGGGTGTGGTCCCCAGTGCTGCACACCTCTATATGAAGAGAAAGAGTTAACAAATTAGTATAATCCGGTCATGAGCTCAGCAGGAAAGGAGTTTGGGGAGTAGGCAGACGGTGGAGCTCATGGCAGGAAATCTCTCAGGTTGAAGGATGGAGACAGGTTGCTCTGCAGGACCGAGGATTGACCTGAGGCTGAAGAGGAGTCAGCCAGTGGAGTGAAGGAGTTAGAGGGCTTGGGCATCTACCCTAATCAAAAAGCGATATGGATGGAGGTCTTAAGTGTCACAGGGTTCAAGTTCAGGATGAGCTCATGGCTTGGCTCATGGCATTTGCTGGCCAGATCTGGCCACTCCTCCTTCTGCTCTTCTTGGAGTCCTAACTGGCTTACACCCAAGAGATAAGCTTGGGTTCCTGTTACGAGCTGCATTTCTTCTCCCTCACCAGCTCCCGAATCTGTGAGTTAAAGTCCTAACATCCAGAACCTCTGAGAGCAACCTTATTGAACCCTTTGGTTCTAGCCCCACGAGATGCATTTCTGATTTCTCATTTCCACAACTGTACGGCAATAAACCTATGGTTCACAAAGTCACTAAGTTGGCGGCAATTTGTTACAGCAGCCACAGGCCACTGATGCATCTGGCTACATGGCCTCCGCCTCTTTCTCACACTCTTCTCCAGGCTCTCTCCTACCTAAGACTCTGACGTGGAGCCCCCCAGGGGCCCAGCCTGTCTCCCTGGGCAGAAAGTGTCACAGTTGTTCCTTCACTTTACTCAAGCTGCGATGCAACCCTCTCAGGACATCCACCCTGGACGCCTGACCTCAGATAGTCTGACCTGGCTCTCTCTGCTAAGCCTGCATTGTGGGTTCAGCTGTGTCCCACAAGTTCCTGTGGGGAAATCCTAACCCCCAGTGCCTCAGAGAGTGACATTATGTGGAAACAGGGTGTTTAGAAAGGCAATTTGGTAATGATGAGGGAATCAGGGCGGGCCCTGCCCTCATCTGACTGGCATCTTACAAGAAAGAAACATTTTGCCTGAGCGTACAAGGAGAACAATATAAAAGGACACAGGGGCAAGACGGCTCTGGGAAGCCAAGGAGAGAGGTCTGAACCAGATCCTTCCCTCCTGGCCCTCACAAGAACTCAGCCCTGCACACATCATGCCTCCAAAACTGGGAGACAGCACATTCCTGCGTTCCATGCTTTCTTGCCTGCGGGACTTTGTTACCACATCTTTAGCAAATCAGCCCATGCGGCCCCATACTTCTTCAGAGAACTGTTCACCCCTCGGTGTTGCTTACTACCTTTCTCCCCTGCGGAGGTGCAAGCTGAAACGGGAAGAAACTGCATTTCTCTGGGGCGATGCCTGCAGCTCTGGCTTCCCACATACCTCACCGCAGTCTTTATCTCGCTGAGGATCTTCTCCTTATTTCTCCTGACGTTCTCCTTAGACAGTTCCAGAAGCTTCGTCACCAGGTCTAGAGTGTAGGTGTCAGCCATTTTAATGGTGCCGTACTTTTCACTCCATGTCTGAATGTCATCTGAAGAAGAATCAAATGAAGAATCAATGTACCACAAGTTTGGCTAATTAGTTCCACTGTGGACAAAATCCAGCTGGCCTGCTACTTGGGTTTTTAAATTTAAATTTTTCTTAGTACATGTCTGCATATATAATGATTGCACTTATCGTGGGCAGTGGGTGCATGTACATCACACATCTTAATTCTTTTTTGTTCCCTCTCTACCCCAGCCCATCCCTACTGCTTTCATTTCCTGTGGTGCCCTTCCCTTTTGCAAAAGCTCTAGCTCCATTTTTTTCCCAGTTCTTTCTTTACTCCCTTTCCCTTCCCTCCCTCCCATCTCCATCTCTTGTTCCCTTTCCCATTTAAAAAATATCTCCCTACTTCCTAATATTTACTGCCCTTTACCTATTTTTGCGTTTGTTATGGTTGATACACTGTGTCAACTTGGGAGTCTAGAGGTTTGCCTGAGTGACTCAGCAGGAAGCCAGGGTGCTTACTTTGTACACATCCTGAGCCTGTGGAAGAGGAGGGCATGGAGACTGTGTGAGAGCTACACGTCCCCTGGGTGGGGGGAGCCTGTTTACAACGTAAGGGAAGGAAAGAGGCTGCTTCCCCGCCATTCCTCCCTTTTTGCTGGTTGTTTTGCTGTACTCTGCCGCCATGAAAGTTTGCCCTCTGCCACGTGCCACTCTGCCTCTGAACTAGCCAAGTATGGACTGAAACCTCCATGAACTGTAAGCTAAATAAATCCTTCCTTCCTTGATTTTGGGCGTTGGGTATTTTGTCTCAGCAACAAGAGAAAGTAACCAAGATAGTGTTGCAACATAAGAGAAACCATGCAATGTTTACACTCCTATGTCTGATCTGTTTCGCTTAATATTATGATCTCAAGATATATCCATTTACCTATGACTATCAGTAAAGGTTTGTTGGCACATTACATTATAAACTCATCTATATGTTTTATTATCTATATCCACTGCCTACAGAATGTTCCATGTGAGGAGAGAATCTGGGTTTTCTTCTACGTTATTCTGCATTGCCTGAAACGATGGCTGAGGCAGTATAGGTGAGTGACCAGTGAATGTTTGTTTAAATGAAAGAAGAAGGCAGACACATTTGAACTCCCGATAGGACTCACTGGGGAAGCACAGCGGGGAAGACAAGAGCCCCTGAGAGTCCACAGCAGAGAGTTTGGTCAGTCCCCACAGGACCACTGATCCTGGCTGCTAGACCTTTTAAGCAGCTGTTTACCTGTCAGCAGAGGATGGAGGCAGAAAGCACTGGATACTCAATGAAGACAACAGTGCCCCACTGACAGGAAGCAACATCTAAGACTGAGTCAGAGAGCACAGAGTGGTCAGGGCAAAGGTTCCTGCTCACATCCCCTGAAGGATAGACCAGATGTCCCTCAGCTGTAGCTCAGCCCTGTCCAGCATGGCCTGGTGGCTCTTCATCTTGCTGCTTTTTATGCACCTACCTCCACAGTTGTCTTTGTTGAACAGTGGGAAATGCATTACAATGGGTCCTGTTTCCCCTTTCAGGATGTAGCAGCTGGCAGGATTTTTTGCCCACTCCTTCAGCATAGCCTCGTCCACCGTGGGAAAAGAGATCTCGTGTTCCATGCAGTACTTAGCAGTGGACCTGACAGTCTAAGAAGAGGGTGACAGAGACCTGTCTCCAGGACTGTCCAGGAGGTGCTTGGGGTCTGGAGACCCACTAGAATCTCAGCAAAGAGCCCAGACACAGCACACTAGGAGCTGGCTTAGACACGGGTGAAGCATTCTAGGCAAGAAAGCTCCCCAAGTTCCCACTCCACCTGAGAGACAAGGTTGTCTACAAACTTGAGAGTAACCCTAAGGCCTGGAGACTTGGAAACTCAGAAGTTGAGAAAAAGGATGCCCAGAGAAGGGTTTGAATATCAGCCACACAGCTGTCTTCAGACGATCTGGTTGCATTTAAGTTAAGTGTGTCAGTTTGCTGTTACTGCAACACAATACCTGAGAGAATCAACTTACGGAAAAGTTAGGCGGGAATAGTGGTGCACACCTATAATCCCAGCATTCTGGAATGCTGGGGCAGGACTGTGAGTTCAAGCCCAGGCTGGGCAACTTAGAAACTTTTTGAGAGCCTGTCTCAAAAAAAAAAAAAAACAAAAAAACCAAAACCAACAAAAAAAAAAAACAGAGTACAAAATAAAATGGGTTGCAGGTGTAACTCATGGTGAAGGCCCTGGGATCAGGCCCTTCACACCCTTCTCTGGGTTGAAAAGAGGAAAGGTTTCCTTTGGCTGATGGTTTTGGAGACTCCAGCCCATCATCAGTTGTCTCCACTGCCTTGGGCCTGTGCTAAGGCAGCTTATCACGGCAGGAGTGTGCCATAGCTAAACTGCCTACATCATGAGCCAAGGTGCAAAAAGAAAAAGAAGAGGTCAGGGCTCCACAGCCCTCTTCAGCAGCAGCTCTCCAGTCACCTGAGGGCCTCCCCTGCCTCTCAAAGCTCCGCTCGCCTCTCAGTAGCACCACACTGGGAGCCAAGGGTCTAACACATGGGCCTCTGTGGAGCACTCAAGACCCAAACTATAGCAGTAAGCAAAAAGAAACAGGCAAAATCAATTATTTCTTGGTACTGGGAATCGAACTCAGGACGTTGTGCTTGCCAGGCAGGCGCTGGTGCCACTGGGCTATCTCCCCAGCCCACATCATCACCTTTCTAAGCACCATTATTCCTACTCCACGCCAGCTGTGCACCAGACCCTGCAAAGAGCATCAGTGGATTCTGATAAGGCAGAGGCTATCATGCCCATTATGAAGGTGAGAACATGGAGTCTTAGAGGTTGAGACTGTTGCTCAGGGTTACATAATAAGAATTCACTAGAGCAACTCCCAAAATACTGATCTTTCCACCTTTATCATATTCTCTAGAGATCTTTCAGTCAGCACCAATCCTAGAATCAGAAAGCCTGGATGTTTCAGGGCCAAAGACACAGAAAGGGGTGCACATGGATTCTGACCAATGGCAACAGAGATAAGAGTGGATGTCTCTGACTCATACTATAGAAATGTCCACTAATATGTGTGTTAGTGTAGCTGTTCATTACACTGCATAGATCTAAGAGATTTGTCATGATCTAAGAGATTTGTCATGAAATACTCATGATATAGTACCACTACTATATCATGGTATGGATTATGAAATAAATAATTTTATATTATGTATTTTGTTTTTCATACTATTAGTAGTACACATTTCTCCTTTTTTCAAGATAAGGTCTTGCTATGTAGTCCATGCTGGCCTCAAATTTGCGGCAATCCTCCTGCCTCAGCCTCCTGAGTGTTGGGATTATAGGCCTGTGCCGCCATGCCTGGCAGTACACCTCTGCAGTACATAATGTGTACATTCTTTGGATGGAGTCGGTGCAGGAACCTAACACATTTTAATTCTTTTTTTCATCCCGTTTCCCTTCCTCCTTCCAGCTCTTCATCCCTTTCCCATCTGAGGAAGATCTATCTCTCGACTTCCTTTGTCTTTCATTTTGCACTTTATTTATATTTTGGGTTTCTTATATAAGAGAAACCGGTGATATTTACACCTGTGTGGCTGACGTGTGTCGTGCACAGTGCGGTCCCAAGGTGTGCCCATTTTCCTGTGGCCACCTCTAGTTCATCTTTCTGTATAGCCCAGCAGTGCTCTGTTGTGCATAAATTCTACATTGTGTTTATCCATTCATCTGTGCATGGACACATAGTTGCTTCCAAGATTTAGCTGTTATTAATTGTGCTGCTATAAACAAGGGTGTGCATATGTCAGTGTCATGTGAGGTATTTAACTCTCTGGGGAAGGTACCTACAAGGGAACAGGGGGGTCAAATGGAATTTCTATTTGTAGCTTTTTGATAGATCTCCACATGGACTCCGTAGTGGTTGTACTAGTTCACATTCCCACCAACAGTGTAGAAGAGTTCCTGTTTACATTTTTAAAGACAATGTTTATAAAGCCCACACTGAGTGGTAGGCATTGTGCTAAGCGCTGTGCAAGTACCAACAAATACTAACTAAATCTGCCTAACAACTCTGAGGAGAGCTGTTCTGAACTGGATTTTACACTTGAGGCAACTGAGGTGCACAAGAGTAAAACAGACTACTGGTAAGTGGCAGAGATGGTGCGAAACCAGGCACAACTGATCAGAGCAACTGAGAAAAGAGAGCATTGCACCCTGGAGGTGCAATATGTGCTCGTTACAAATGGGATCCTGTTTTCTCTCAGCAAACATTTACCGAGGGCTGCTACGACCTGAGAAGGCTGAGGCGTGGAGGAAGAGGCAGCCTCATGCTTAGAGATGGGCACAAGGAGGAGACACACGGGAGGAGCTAACCCGCCGTACCGTTAGCTGTTACGGTGAGGAAGCAGCGCCCGGGCGGTGCCAGAACCACCTGTGATGAAGAGGAGCCCAGGAAGCTCTGAACTGCATTTAGCAGATCAGAGGCTTTTCGGATGTTGCCAGATCATGATCACATGCTTCAGGTGTCAAAGATGAGTGGATTTGTTTTACAGACCCCCGGCCACACTTCCCGCCACCCGCTTCCCTCCTGAGTCCTTAACTCCTTCCTGAAGAGGTCCACCTCCACCCAGGAGCGCCACCAAGGCCCTGCTCACTTACCTCAAAAGGATCCCCAGCACTGAAGTCAAAAGAGAGGATGAGCTGGACTTTCCGTGCAGGGAGCAGGACGAGTGGGTAGGGAGTGTTGATGGCGAAACCAGCGTCCATCAGGTGCAGGAGTTCATGCTTGCTCATTTGTTTGATGTCCCTTTCCACTTGCCTGTCCAACTTCTCTCCCTTTCTGGATTCTGCATAACAGGAAAAAATGCATGTGGCTTGCCTGAGTCTCCTGGCTTGCTGGGCTTAACATGATGATCTGCAGTTCCACCCATCTTCCTGCAGATTACATGATTTCATTTCTTCCTGAGGGCCAGAACGCTCCTCCATTATGTACAATGCATTTCTTTATCATCCATCTGTTGATGGCACCTGGGCCGATTCCATATCAGGCTCTTGTGACTTATGGCACCTGGGCCAATTCCATATCGGGCTCTTGTGACTTAAGCCACAGTGAACATGGCTATTCAGGTATCTCCTATGTTCTGAAGGCGGGATAGTGCTGGATCATTTGATGGTTCTAAACATTTTGATTTTTTTATTGGTTACCCATACATGAAGGTATCTAGTGACTATAGTGTAGATTGTGTTGGCATACAGTGGCCTCTGAGCCAAACCCAGCCCTCAGTCATTCAGAATTATTTTTGTATTTTCAGAAGGTTGTAAAGGGAAGAAAAGGGTTGTGAGAAGCTGTCTGTTGTCCTAAGAGCCTAATATCTACAGTAAAAGTTTGTTGATCACTGAGGTACAGCATACTCCATTTTCTTAATATTGATTTTTCTGATTATATCTGTTATATTCATGATACAATAAAAACTTGGAACATTTTTGCTTCATTCCAAATAACTTTCTTAAGGTTTAAAAGTGGCTACCAGGAGAGTTCCGGGAAGATGGCGACCAGGTGAGCAGCAAAGGAGCGATCCTCCTTGATAAACACCACCAGCTCGAGACAGACTTGGCAAGCGTGAATGCCGGGACCTCGGCTTGGAAGATCAAACTGAACGTGTTTCTCTGAGCTGCCGGGGGAGATGCGGTAGGGTGGCCCAAACTGCCGTGGCGAGATGCGGGAAAGCCCCAGACGCTGGGAGCCAGAGACGCTCCACGCGGGGAGGGGGCTTGGCTGGGTCCAAGCGCCCTGGGGGCACAGCCAGCTCGGTCCCTCCCGCCTCCCGAGCCAGCGCAGCTTTCCGGCAACTCCCGACAGAGATCGGCTTTTTAGCAGCGGCAACGCCCAGCAGTCTCACATTTCGCGCGCATCGGGAAGGCGGCGCAGCCTAGACCCTCGGCAGCCTGCGGTCCATGGCCAAGGCGGCGCGAGGAGCAGAGGAGCAGAGCATCCCGCTCCCTCCCCCAGACCCGGAGAGCGCGAGGAAACAAGTAGCTGCGAGCGGTGGATTGCGAGCATAGCACAAAAAACTGGCACCTTGGAACCTTCCTGCCTGCAGGGACTCCGAAAACTGGTGAGCTAACTGCGCTCGCGACCAGATCACCGAGTGGGGGAGGAGATCCATCCCTATACCTGCAGGGAACCCTGGAAGGGCAGGGGAGCGGTCTGACACACCTCACCCAGGTCTCTCGCTAGGGAGTAGCTAACCAACATCTGTACAGCCTTTTAAGCGGAACTCTCAGCAGAAAGCTTAAGGGACATTCCCCCAAAGAAAACTCATTGGAGCAGCCTCTGCAGCAGACCTTTGCCTGCTGAACTGCCTGGGGAATCTATTGCTCAATATTTTGAATCTGATACTCAAAAAAGGGAAGAGAGAAGAACAAATATCAGCAGAAAGCTTAAGGGACATTCTCCCAAAGAGAGTGAATCATTGGAGCAGCCTTTGCAGCAGACCTCCGCCTGCTGAACTACCTGTGGAATTTATAGCTCCACATTTTGAATCTGATACCCAAAAATGGGAAAACAGAGGAACAAAACGCAGTCTCAAAAATCAACCCCACCCAGAACAAGTTTTGAATGTGAAGATACAGGGCAACCAGAAAGCCTCATAACTTCAAGATATGAAACGATTGCATCCGAAATGAAACAACTCCAACAGGCCATGAAAGAGTTTAAGGCAGAAATAACCCACATACCCGCAATGATTTCTCAGATAAAAAACGAGCTGAAAACAATGATGGAAGAAATGCTCCATTTACACAGACGAGAAATAGACAAAAGTCTAGAAGAAAATAGGAAACAAATGGAAACCTTACAAGAGCAATTCCGGAATGAATTACCAATAATAAAACAGGTCCAAAGAGAATGCCAGGATTTGAAAACTAACGCTGAAAGCATGAAAAACCGTTTCAATGAAACCGAAGATAGAATTTCAGAACTTAAAGACAGCATGGCAGCTTATGAGCGTAAAAGGAAGAATCTCGTGATATCATCAAAGACACAAGAAAAGTCAATCCAACAGCTGCAAGATGAGGCAAAATGTAACAATATTCGAATTATAGGAGTGTGTGAAACAGCAGGAGATCTCACAAACGATATAAAAGGAATATTTGCTGAAATAACACCAGAAAATTTCCCGAACAAGCTAAAAGATTCTGAAGTTCAGTTAAGCGAAGCATATAGAACACCAATGATCCATAATCCAAAGAAAAACACGCACAAGCATATAATAGTCAAGATCCCAGATATCCAGCAAAAGAACACAATATTAAAAGCTGCGAGAGAAAGGAAACAGATCACCTATAAAGGAAAGCCCATCAGAATCACAGCAGATTTCTCAACGGAAAAAATGAAAGCGAGAAGAGCTTCGAGTGAGATACTACACATTCTGAGACAAAACAACTTCCAACCCAGACTGATGTATCCTGCAAAATTATCCCTCAAATTCAATGGAGAAATAAAATATTTCCACGACAAAGAACAACTGAAGAACTTCATGAGTGCCAAACCAGCATTGCAAAAAGCATTAAAAGATATTCTAGACACAGAAAAAAGAGACCACAATGCCAAGAACAGCTATAGAAATAACTCCCTAAACAGAACAAATAATTAAACAGTCAGCAAAAGAAGGAAAACTTCAAGTAAATAACATGACTAGAATAAGACAACACATAACCATGATAGCCATTAATGTAAATGGCCTCAACTCAAAAGTCAAAAGGAAAAGATTGGAAGACTGGATTAAGGAACACAATCCAACGATATGCTGTATACAGGAAACACATTTTACTCAAAAAGAAATCCATAGGTTGAAAGTTAAAGGTTGGAAAACAGTTCTCCATGCAACAGGCCCCCAGAAAAAAGCAGGGGTAGCTATTATGCTTGCAAACAATGTAAACTTCAAACCAAAAACAATCAAAAGAGATAAAGAAGGCCACTACATACTAGTTAGGGGAAAGCTACAAGAGGAAGAGGTAACGATCCTAAATATTTATGCACCTAATAATGGAGCACCTAACTTTACAAGTCAAATCTTGACAGACGTAAAAAATCAAATAACTAATAACACTATTGCAATAGGGGAACTAAATACCCCTCAGATGCAAAGAGACAGGACAACCGGACAGAAACTCAGCAAAGAAATAACAGACCTGAACCAAAAGTGTGAACAGATGGACTTAGTAGATGTATACA
>PVLD010017880.1:0-40563 GCA_004027595.1 Dinomys branickii | reverse complement strand
CTGTGGAAGGGCATGTTTGCTTCTTGAGCCTCAGGAGAAAGCTTGAGCAAGCATGAAGGCCTGGCATTTCTCCCTGGAGGGAAAAAGGAGAGGCTCTGGTTGACACATGGTGTCCTTTCTGATTCCTCTTGCCACTCCTATCAGCTGCACTGCCCATCTGTTCCTTTGCATCCATGGAGAGGTAAATACACTAGCAACCTCCATGCACCCATGGCACACAGGGTCTGCTAGCCCACATCCTTCAACATCTATGGAAACCACCACCCTTGTTTTCCTGCCTGGTGGCTCATTATCTTGGTTTGGCATTTCCATCAGACTCATACTGGCAAGAGCTGTTTGATCTCTAGCTTTTCAATCCTGAGCTGTTCTTACCCCCTGGGCTTTGGGAAGTACATTAAAGTATAACTGTGTAAAGAAGCTGAAGTTCGGAGGGGCTGAGCCACTGGGCTTTGGGGTCAAGATATGGTTGCTCTGATGGAAAGTGTAGGTCCCAGGTGAGGTGGCCCCAGGCACAGGCAGCTGAGGCAGCGGCCTCTGTGTTATAACCAGAAAGAGTCAAGCCTCGCTCAAAAGCCTCTCCTGTGCTCTTTGCTGTGTCTATGAGAAAGCAGTGCCCATCCTCATGTTCTAGGAAATGTTGACATCACTCTGCAGGAACACACAGTTAACTGAAGGGCCCCAGAGGGACCCTGAAGAAGGACTTTTGTCACACCAGTGTAGAACAAGGTATCCCTGGAAAGAGAAAAGAAAGGGCTCTGGCTGACAAATGGCAGAGAAATAGAAACAGGTGCTATTTGCAGTCATGCACAGAATGTGATTGGGGGTCACACTGGTCTCTGTCAAAAGGCAAGGTCTTTATGTGCTCATTTCCCCACCAAGATTATCATTCTAGAGAATGGGTTTCTAGTTGAAATCTGAAATTTCCTGGGTGGAAAACACATCTTCAGGATTTGGGTGAAGTCACATGTTGTTTTTCAGCATCTCAAGCCCAGAAAAATGAATGAATTCCTGAAGGAAATGACATTGCACTTGTCTCAAGTTCAGCTGTTTTGTTTCAGGTTAAAATCAGGGTGTTAGGGCTGGGGGTGCAGCTCTGTGGTAGAGAATTTGCCAGCACATACTTCCACTCCCCGCACTGCAAAACACACAAGCGGGTGGTGGTGGGGGGACATCACACACACAGCAAACCACAGGCTATCAATGGGACAATATCTATCTCTGAAGAAAGGAAAGTTCTGCCAGCTGAATAATAAGATCTTAGAGTTCTCCAGTTATAGAAATAAGGTCCTGGATTATAAAACCAATTTCTAATATCAACAAAAGGCTTCTCTTGATTTAGAAAAAAATATCTTTTCAGATGTGATTCTGCCTACAGTTATGTTGGTTTCTGTAGGTGGATGGTGTTGTTGAGTGCTGGGTTCCATGATGGTCAGCTTGGCATGGCATGGGGGTGGGGGATGTTGGAACCTGAGCAAGTGAGGCAGCTTAGCCCAGGGAAGAGCAGAGGGGGTCACACTAGGCAAAGCAGGGGATGTCACACTAGGCAAGGCAGGATGGCATCTGCATGGGAGGTGGAGGGGACCTGGTGCTGGATGTCAGAATACCTGTTAGGTGATAGCGTGTTCTAGGGCAGGCGTGATAGCAACAATGTCCTGAGATGGAGTAGAATAGCCCATGTGTGCGTGAGAGAGAGAATAAGAAGACAGCATCATATGCTCTTAAGGACTTGTGTAAAAGTGCTGTGCTGTTCACTGGCCTGGATTATGGTGTCTATTGTTTGTTCTGATGAAAGGAAGTTCCAAGATCTCCTCCTTGACATCAACTGTCATTGCCTACAAAGGGAATTGTGCTGCCCTTGGTCTAGAATGGCTATGACTGAGTCATTCATTTCATGGAAGAAAGTGGAAAGAGATAGGATTTCTTTTTTCTGTTTTAGTTCATTAATATATGTGTGTAATACATAATAATGTTTATATTTCTTGTGGGAAGTTAGTGCATATACAGAAGACATCTTAATTCAGAAGCAGGATTTCTGAAAACAACACATCCTCATTTGTTTTGTTGTAGTTGTTGCTATGGGTTTGGGATTGGGTAGATCCATCCTGTAATACATTTTTTTTTTGGCAGTACTAGGGATCAAACTCAGGACCTTGTGCTTGCCAGGCAAGCACTTATTCCACTGAGCTATATCCCCAGCCCTCATCCTGTAATAAATAAGATCCACTCTTTTTATTTTTTTATTTTTAAAAGTATAAAAGAAAAAACAACAACAAAAAAGGAAAACATTAACAGAGACATAAAGTAGCACAAGAACAGTACAATCAAAATTGAATTATAGACAAAGTGACAGGAAATTAACAATGGTTGTATTACATATTGATAACTTCAAAGCATATGCTCAGGAAAACACATATAGACATACAATCTTGATCAAACAACAAATCATTAACTGTTTCTTACCATAAAGCAACATAAATTAATAGTGGAACCATGTTGCCATCCTGCATGTACATACATACATACATACATACATACATACATATTTGTCCCTTTCTTCCTTTTCTCCTTCCCCTCCTCCCGTGTGCTCTTTACTTTTGAGCAGATTCTGTCCATACCTCCTAATTTATATTCCCACTTTCGGGTTCTTACACTAGTGATACAATACGTTGCTTGCATATGTACCTCTGATTTATTTCACTTTTGAGTATGGTGTCTAATTGTGAACATTTGCCTATAAAAGCCTCAAGTTTGTCTTTCTTTATAGCTAATATTCCATTGTATAAAAATGCCACAGTTTTTTTATCCAGTCCTCTGTGGATGGATGTTTGGGCTGCTTCCACAATTTAGCTATTACAAATTATGCTGCTATAAACACGGGTGCATGTATATCATGGTGATATGATGTTTTCAGATCTTCTGGGAAAATACATAGAAGGGGAATAGCTGGGATGAATGGGACCTCTAGACCTAGTTTGCTGAGGAATCTCCAAACTGCTCTCCACAGTAGTTTCATAAGTCTGCATTCCCACCAGCAGTGGAGAAGAGTTCCCATTCCTCTACAACCTTTCCGCATTGGTTATTGGATGATTTCTTGATGATGGCCAATCTTACCGGGGTGAGATGAAATCTCAATGTTGTTTCTATTTGCATTCCTTGAATGACTAAAGATGTAGAACATTTTCTCATATATTTATTTGCCATCTGTATTTCTTTATCTGAGAAGTGTGTATTCATCTCAGATGCCATTTTCTGGATTGGGTCTTTGAATTTGGACAGGTTCATGTTTTTTAATTCTTTGTATGTTCTAGATAGAAGGCCTTTGTCCAAGGGACAGCCAGCTAGGATTTTTTTCCCAATTTGTGGATTTTCTTTTTACTCTGCTGGTGATTTCTTTAGATGTGCAAAAACTTTTCAGTAAGATGAGGTCCCAGTTACTGATTCTTTGAAGTGTTTCCCTTGCAGTTTAATTTTTGTTCATGAACTCTCTGCCTACTCCTATGTCTTCAAGATTTTTACCTACTTTCTCTTCCAATAGATTTAGAGTTTCTGTTTTAATATTGAGATCTGTGATCCATTTTGACTTGAGTTTGGTGCACGGTGATAGACTTGGGTCTATTTTCAGTGTTTGGCAAGAGGCAAGCAAATTTTTCCAGCACCATTTATTAAAGAGGTTATCTTTTTTCCAATGAGTTTGTTTGGCCCCTTTGTCAAATATTAGGTGGCTGAGTGTGTTTGTGGTCATGGCTGCATCTTCCAGTCTGTTCCATTGATCCTCAGGTCTGTTTGTTAGCCAGTACCAGATTGATTTTATTACAGTAGCTTTGTAGTATAATTTCAGGTCAGGGATTGATTCCACCTGACTTATCTTTGCTGCCCAGGATTCATTTTGCTATTCTGGGTCTCTTCTGGTTCCAGATGAATTTAAGGCTTGTTTTCTCTAGATATGTGATGTGTGCTAATGGTAGCTTAATGGGAATTGCATTCAATTTGTACAACAATTTTGGTACTATGGACATTTTCACAATGTTGGTTCTTCCTAACCATGAGCAAGGGATGTTTTTCTATTTCTTGAAATCCTCATCGATCTCTTTCAAGTACTGTAGTTTTCATTGGATAAATCTTTTACACCCTTTGTTAGATTGATTCCTAAATATTTCAATTTCTTGGATGCTATTGTAAAAGGTATGGTTTCCTTAATTTTTCTCTCAGTCTGTTTGTTGTTTGTGTATAGGAATGTTGTTGATTTTTGGGTGTTGACTTTGTATCCAGCTACACTGCTGAATTTGTCAATTAATTGAAGGAGTCTTCTTGTGGAGTTTTTGGGGTTGTTATGGTTGATACATTGTGTCAACTTGGGGAATCTAGAGGTTTAACTGAGTGACTCAGGAGGAAGCTGGGGTGCTTCCTTTGTAAACATCCTGAGCCTGTGAAAGAGGAGGGCATGGATATTGTTTGAGAGCTACACGCCCCCTGGGTGGGGGTAGGCTGTTTACAAGGTAAGGGAGAAAAAGAGGCTGCTTGCAGCCATTGCTCCCCTTTTGCTTGTGGTTTTTGCTGTGCTCTGCTGCGGTGAACAGTTTGCCCTCTGCCATGTGCCATCCTGCCTCAGAACCAGCCAAGTAAGGACTGAAACCTCCACAAACTGTCAGCTAAATAAACCTTTGCTTCCTTCATTTTGGGCGTTGGGTATTTTGTCTCAGCAGCGAGAGGAAAGTAACCAAGACAGGGGTCTTCCATGTAAAGTATCATGTCGCAAACAGTGATAGTTTTACTTCTTACTTTCCTATCCTTATTCCTTTTATTTCTCTCTCTTGTCTAATTGCTCTGGCTAATGCTTCCAGAACTGTGTTAAATAAGAGTGGTGACAGTGGACATCCTTGTCTTGTTCCTGACTTTAAAGTGAAAGCTTTCTGATTTTTGACCATTTAGTATGATGTTGGCTGTTGGTTTGTCATAGATGGCTTTGATCAGATTGAGGTAAAGGCCATCTATTCCTATTTTTTCTAGGGTTTTTAATATGAATGCATGTTGGACTTTATCGAAAGCTTTTTCCACATCTCTTGAGATGATCATGTGGTTTTTGTCTTTGGCTCTATTTATATGTTGTATTGCATTATTTGATTTGTGAATAATGAACCAGCCCTGAATTCCTGGAATGAATCCAACCTGGTCATGGTGTATAATTTTCGTTATGATTTGCTGCATTATATTTGGTAGTATTTTATTGAGTATCTTTGCATCTATGTTCATTAGGGAGATTGGCCTATAGTTCTCTTTCTTTTTTTTTGGCGGTACTGGGGATCAAACTCAGGACCCTGTGCTTGCTAGGCAGGCGCTTATTCCACTGAGCTATATCCCCAGCCCTAGTTCTCTTTCTTGGTTGGATCCTTCTCTGGTTTTGGCATCAGTATAATACTTGCCTCCAGAAATGGGTTAGGGAGAATTGCTTTCTTTTCAATTTCATTGAAGAGTTGGAGGAGTGTTGGCATTAAATCTTCTCTGCATGTTTTATAGAATTCTGCTGTGAATCCATCAGGGCCTGGGCTTTTCTTTGTCGGTAAGTTTTTAATGACATTTTCAACCTCATTAATTGATATTGGGTTGTTCAGGATTTTTGTATCTTCCTGATTCAATTTTGGTAATTTGTACCTTTCTAGGAATCTGTCCATTCCTTTGAGTTTCCTATCCTATGGGAGTAAAGATTTTCAAAGTAGGTATTAATGATCTTTTGAATTTCTTTGGGATCTGTAGCGATTTCATCCTTTTCATTCCTTATTGCATGAATTTGAGTTCTTTTTTTTTGATAAGGTTGGCTTGGGGTTTATCAATTTTATTTATTCTTTCAAAGAACCAACTCTTCGGGGCTGGGGATATAGCTCAGTGGAATAAGCGCTTGCCTAGCAAGCGCAGGGTCCTGAGTTCGATCCCCAGTACCGCAAAAAAAAAAAAAAAAAAAAAAGAACCAACTCTTTGATTCACTTATTTTTTGTAGTGCTTTCTTCATCTCAACTGTATTAATTTCTGCCCTGAGTTTTATAATCTCCTCCTTTCTTTGGGCTTTTGGTTTGGCTTGTTCTTCTTTCTCTAAAAGTTTGAGGTATAGCATTAGGCTATTTATTTGCTCTCTTTCTGTTTTCTTTATATATGAGTTCATTGCTACAAATTTCCCTCTGAGGACTGCCTTCATTGCATCCCACAGACTCTGGTAGGTTGTACTTGCATTTTCTTTTGTTTGTAGGTATTTTTAAATTTCTTCTTTAATTTTTTGTGTGACCCATTGGTTATTCAGGAGGTTTTGTCTAATTTCCAAGTGTTTATGGGGTTTTGGAGTTCCCTTTGTCATTAATTTCCAATTTCATTGCACTGTGGTCAGATAATATGTATGAGATAATTTCAATTCTTTTGCCTTTAGGTAGGTATGCTCTATGGGCTAGAATGCGGTCTATTTTAGAGAAAGACCCATGTGCAGCTGAGAAAAATGTGTATTCTGATGTTGTGGGGTGGAACACTCTGTATACATCTACTAAGTCCATTTGTTTGCACCTTTGGTTCAGGTCTGTTATTTCTTTGCTGAGTTTTTGTCCAGCTGACCTGTCTCTTTGCATCAAAGGGGTGTTTAGTTCCCCTATTACAATATATATATATATATATCTGGGATAACTGTACTGCTGATGTCTGATGGTATATTGAAAGGAACAGTTAATGCTTAAAATTTTTTATGTTCTGATCAATTTTGCATTCTTGTATCTGATAATCAGAGCAGCTGATTTGAAGACAACAATATGCAATGGAACAACCATTGGTGAAATCCTACCATCTTGTCTAGTGAAACTCTATTATCTCTAATGTTTTATCTAATAATTAGTTTCTTATTCTCTTTAATGGTTTGAACAATCTTCCACTCTCATCTGGTAATCTGAACAATGTAGTTGAAGATAACAATATGTAATATAACAACCACAGCTAATTCCTATCATTTTGTTTTGAAACCCTGTATCACTTTTAATGTTCTTGCTTTGTTTTATGTTTGTGATGTTGGTATGCTATTGTTCTTTTTTGTCTTTCTTTTACTACTCTCTTTAAAGTAAAAAAATTTTAAAGAAATGGATAAAGAACATGAAAAAATCTATCAAAGAAAAATATAAGTGATCATTAACATGAAAGAATGGTCCACCTCATTAGCAATCAAATAAATGCAAATTAAAACAAGGTAATTTTATTGCCTTTCAAAGTTGGGAATTATAAAAAAAAGGGAGTGTCACAGGAAAAGAAGTCATAAATATGTTGTGAAAGCAAGCATTCATATATTGTTGATATAAATATAATTGGTAGTTATTTTGGAAGACAATTTTTCAATATACATTAAATATTGAAAATATTTATACCCTTTCATCCAGCAACTCTACTTTTAGAAATACACCTGTAGAAATAGTTAGACATGGGCACGAAACTTGTATCTCCAAAACTTCTTTGCAGTAGGTCCCCATAGGAAGTTTCCCTTCTGCAATGTCAGTGACCCAGAGTTAGTCACATTGAAAATATTAAGTGAAAAACATCAGAAATAAAAAATTCAAGTTTTAAGTAATGTATGCTAGTATAATATACTAGTATATTGTAATATTGTATAATAATTTATTATAATTATTAAATATATGATTCTAACTTGTTCAATTAGTTATATTAATTGAAAAACCCCAGAAATAAAAAAATCATGGATTTTTTTTAGCAGTATATGTTTGTAATACATAACGATTATGTTCATAGTGGGGAAGTGGTGCATGAGTAAAATTCACCTTAATTCTTTTTACTTACCCTTCCCTTCCCATCCCTCCACTCCCCTCATCTCTTAATTCCCTTTCCATTTGGAAAAGGTCTATCTCCCTGTTTCCTATTACCTTTTATTATGCTCTTTATTTATATTTTGGATTTCTCATGTAAGAGAAAACATGCAATAGTTAAGCATGTGTGTCTGATTTATTTCACTTAACATTAGTAAATTTTATAATAATATATAATTTGTTCAACTTAACATTAGCTGTTGTTAATCTCTTTCACGCATAATTTATAAATTAGCATTTGTTATAGGGATGTATGTGCAGGGAAAAACAGAACCACAGATAGGGTTCAGTACTATCAGAAGTTTCAAGAGGATAAGAAAGGATTATTGTCCACTGCTTTGATTTTAAAATAATGGTGAAATATTGAAGCAACTGGTATGCCAAGGTTAGGTGATTAAAGATGAAATATAGTACAAATAGTGGTATAAAGTTATGTTTTTTGAGTGTACAATGACATAGAAAAAGTTACAATATGATATCAAGTAGAAAAAAGGGTACAAAAGCATATAAAATTGATCTTTATTTTTCAAAAAGTATGTGACATTGAAAATATACAAAAAGGGAATATCTCATATGTTAAATCATGTCAAAACAGTGGTTTATTTGTAAATTTTCCAAATTTTCTGTAATGAACACATTGCTTTACAATTAGAAAGGGGACAATGAAAATTTAGAATAACCCCCATTTCCTGATGAGACTAAACAGAAACAAACTGAGTCGCACTGAGGACATGTTGCAGTGGATGAGCCCTTCTGTGCCAGCAGGGTGGTTTGATCAGCCCCTGCAGCCACTTTAGTTCACTATGGACGTTAAAGACAAAGCGGGCGAGGACCCTTGTCCCACCACTGGTAAAGCCACGACTAGAAGGTAGACAAGTCCTCAGAAAAAATCCCCACACCATCAGGGAGGATGGTAGCTTCAGTTCCTCAGATAAGGAGCAGCAGCAGAGGCAAGCCTGGAGTCCTTAAGCAGAGAGGGTGTGCAAGGTAAGGTCCTATAAACAAGGTTAGGCCCAGAGCTGGTTGTGGGAGATTAGGGGTAAGAACAGGAGCTTTTGTGCTTATAGCTTCTTTCTGTTCTTGTAGGTGTTCACCTCTCTGTGGTGATCTGTGAAATTGGGAGTTTGGTTAAACCAGTGCTCTCCAGACTTGCTTTGTTTCTGAGTAGGAGGTTGCCTCAGCTTTGGCTTTGAAGTCTGGAGACCTGATAACCCATCCTTCTGATCATGATCCATGTTGGACTCCAGGGAGCATCAGATACACACACTGTAAAGCCTGTGGGGCTGTGTGTTGCAGTGGCTCTGGTTATTAATCCTTAGTCTTTCTCCCTATAGACTGGGAGCAACAGCACCTCCCATACCAGCCTCCCAAAGAGATAGTCAGGTTCTAGAGTTAGGATGCAAGGGGATGCTTGGATTCCACAGCCCCACCATGATACTTATTTCTCTCTAGGAAGTGAGGGGAGATGTTCCCGTGGTGCTGCCTGTTCTGCTTACAGCAGTGAGACCATTGCCTCTTCCCTTCTTTTGCACTCTGCTCTCAACTGAGGTTCCTACTATTGTGTTCTGACCATGGCAGGGGCCACTGGGACTGTTAGGATGAGCTGTCCTGGTATGCTAGACCATCAGTGCCAGGTAAGAAGGCACTGCCACAAATGCAATTGATATGCACATCTGAAAAGTGGTTTTCATGCCTGGACAGAGCCCTGCACAGAACTGGGTCCATGTGGACATAGCAGAACACCCTGATGACTCATTCTGCAGTACCCATGTGTCCCCCCATTCTTAGCGCTGTCTAAGCACTCAGCTGTGTAGCCCTGATTGATTTTGGGAGGGGAATCACTGAGTCAAGACAAAATTCTTCTGAGCTAGACTGTTTCATCAGCCAGCAGCAATTAGTCTTCCCTCTCAACCCCCCAAAATTCCCGCCACCTGCCTACAGGGCTAAATAATCCACGGGCTGAGCAAGGTGAGAGTACCTGGGTTTCAGGCCCTTTGTGCCATCTTCTATTTCACTGCAGAGAATGCAATTCCATGTGTTTGAGTAAGACTGGGAATATGACTTTTAGAAATTTGTTCATTTAGGCAAAATCCCAAAGCAAATGGACGATTAGAGCCTTGAACTCGCTTATGTAGCCCAGGCTGGCCTTGAATTCACAGTGATATGCCTGCCTCAGCCTCCTGAGTGTTGGGATTACAGGCATGCACCACCACACCTGGCTATTTTTAATGAGAATTAATCTTAATGGGATTTTATTTCATTTCAATTATATCATGATCAGAATGTACCTAAATATGTAACTCATGAGTTTTACTTTTTATTTTAAAGGGAAAAGAAAACAAAATAACAAAGATAAAAGGAGAACAACACAAAAAGAACAAAAATGATATAGAATTTCAAAACATGATGATAGGAAATTAATAATGCTTGTTATATTGCATATTGTTATAGTCAATGCAGTTGCTCAGATTATCAGATGTAAGAATGCAAGATTGATCAAACAATTAAGGAGAATAAAAAGTAATAAAAAATTAGAAGTGATACAGAGCTTCACTAAACAAGATGGTAGGAATTCAACAATGGTTGCTATATTTTATATTGTTGTCTTCAAAGTAGTTGTTCAGATTACCAGATATAAACTTGCAAAATTAGTAAAAAAAAAGATTTCAGCATTAACTGCTCCTTTCAATAAACCAATAGACATCAGCAGTACAATTAACCCAGCTATCCTTGTATATACATATATATTTTCCCTTTCTTCTTTTGTTCTTTTTTTTCCTTTCTCTCATCCCTGTTGTTCCTTTCTTTAAGCAATTTCTTTCCCTTTCATAATATCTTCTGTACCTTTTGGGTTTTATTTACTTTTTCAGGTTCTTACACTAGGGAGACAATATGATGTTTATACATGTGGGTCTGATTTATTTCATTTATGAGTATGGTCTCTAGTGCAGCTACTTACCTATAAAAGCCTCGAGATTATCTTTTTTATAGCTGAGTAATACTCCACTATGTAAGAATACCACATCTTTTTAATCCATTGAGTTATATTTTAAAAAATTTTTTAATGGAAAAACCCCAAATTTCAAAGCAAAATAATAGGTGAATAACAATAGTTAACACATTGCATATTGTTATTTTCTAAGTAGTTAATCAGAGTATATGATATGGGCATAAAGAATTCTCCAATAGATATTAGCATAAACCTTCCTTTTCAATGAACTAAGAGACCCTAGTAGTAAACTAATTTGCTTTTTCCCCCTGTTCTCCTCCTTCCTTTCCCCTTTCCCCCATTCTAGTTCTTTTTTCCTTTTGAACAATTTCCTCCCAATTCACAATATGTACTGAACATTTTAGACCATATTTACTCTTTCAGCTTCTCACACTAGGGAGAGAATATGATGTTTATACATGTGAGTCTAATTTATTTCACTTAGGAGTATACTCTCAAGTTGCATCTATTTCCCTATAAAAACCTTGAATTTATCCTCCTTTGTGGCTAAGTAGTACTCCATTGTACAAAAAAGAGCACATCTTTTTTATCTGTTCCTAGGTTGATAGGCATTTGGGTTGTTTGCAAGATATAGCTATTAGAGATTGTGCTGATATAAACATTGGCGCACATATATGGGTGTGGTCTGGTGTTTTTAATTCTTCCAGGAAGATACTCAGCTAGGGTGAATGGGACTTCGAATCCTAGCTGGAATTAGGGAAGTGTTTTCTCTCATGGGGAAGTGGTATGGTTGTGATGGGCTTTATTTCTTTGGTAAATTCCATAAGTACTTATTTATGGCCTATTGTTTCACCTATTTGCATACAACACCCACAGCCTATATCTGTTCTCCCAGCTTCTGACACTGGAGGGATATTCTCCCTGGCCATCTCATAGCTCTCAAACTCCAAACGCCTCACCCTAACTGTTCCTCTCTACCTGCTCCATTCAGCAAATGTCTAAACAACTTTTTTTCTCTTTCTACCTTAACACACACCTCATCCCTCAGCAGATCCAATTGCTTCTAGGTCCCAGCCTGGTCTTGCTGCCACCTGCCACACATGGGTCCATATCACTGTCATCTCTTTGGCTGGACTAATGTAGAAGCAACCCCCTGGCTTCACTCTTTCCATGGTGGCTTCTTGCATCTAATCTGAATATAAGGCTATAGTGAGACTTCCTCTCAGAACTTTCCGGTGGCTTCCCTTCTCAGTAAGGGCAAAATCCTTAGAACAGCCACAAGCCCTGTTAGGTATAGTCCCAGCTGCCTGTCTGCACTACCTGCTCGATTCTTCCCCTTGCTGCTGGGACTTCCTGCTCCCTTGACCTGGAGTGCTGTTCCTCCTTACTTCATGCCTTTGCCCAAGTGTGACCTAATCAGTGAGATCATTCCCATAATAGACACCCCACGTCCTGCCACCCTCTGTCTTCCTGACTGTTGTTTCCCTTTATAGCACTTATCGTGATCTGCATGGATTTATTGGTTTTTGTTATTGTTCTTTGGGTATTAGTTGCTTTCCCATTGGAATTTACACTCCAAAAAGCTGTTCTGAAGCCGGGCATGGTGGCGCACGCCTATAATCCCAGCATTTGGGAGGCTGAGGCAAGAGGATTGATGCAGAGTTCGAGACCAGCCTAGACTACAAAGTGGGCTCAAGGCCAGTCTCAACTGCATAGTGAGACCCTGTCTCAAAAAGACAAAAAAAAAAAAAAGCTGTTCCAGTGCACAGAACAGCACCTAGTTCTGCGTAAATGTTGAATGGGTGAATTTGGAAAACATGGCTGCTTTATCAAAAACTTCTACCAACACCTGGTCTCTGTAGCAGACTCTGATCAGCACTGTGAATTATGGTCCTTGCACTGGGCTCCTGAGAGTACTGGGGTTCGTGTTCTCTAATGAATGAAAGGAGACCCTGTCCCAGGGAAAGCAGTCTCCTGTGTGCTGTCAGAGCAGCAGATAAGTGCTTGTGGAGAGGCGCTGGATTGGGACGGCAGAGGCAGCTATCTCCTGACACCTGCATCATGCACTGGGGAAATAATCACCCTTTTCATTGACCACAACATCCGTTTCTAGCCCAGGGTCCAGGCACGGCCGTGCTGAGATCCAAACTCTGCGCCTCCTGGGGTTCTACTGACCTAGTGCTGGGGATGTCTGATGTCATCAGAGCCATTCAGAGGCTGCAAAATAGCAATTGATGTGCTGCTTTGGGTGAGCTTGTGAGAAGGTGGATATCTAGGAATATTTTTATAAGTATAATACAAGTAAATTATGTAAACAAATATATTTGTATATGTACATGTAATAGATCTATATTTTATAAATGTAAGTATCTAAGCTATGTTGATGAACTTCTTACCATGTAATTAGTTTGTACACATAGGAGATCTGGTCTGTAAAGAATTAAAAGATTTAAAAAAAGAAAAGAAGAAATAAAAAGCTAATATATATCAATTCCCCACAATAAATGTGATCCTTATGTACTGCAAACATGTTTAAAAAAAAAAGCCAAAGACAAAAAGTTAGAGTTGGAACAAAAGAAATGGTCTCTGCCAACTGTCTCCCTTCCTTTTCTTCAGTAAGGCAATGTGGATTGTGATGTGTATTTGTTTCCTTATAGTAGGCAACTGGAGGCTGTGTGTGTGTCAGCTGCAACCGGAAAAGTGAGAGAATGCTTCTGATGATCTTTGCTTTGCATCCTCACATCTGCAGCATTTTAACCGGTTTGGGCTTTGCACTGTGTAGGGCCTATCAGTCATTTTCCCGCATGCTCCAGCTTGCAGGATGTGGGGCATAAGTACACCTTGTCAAGGCTTACACTTGGACACAGAATGTTGGTTCACACAGTACACCAAGTCTGAGCAGTTGCCCTGCATTTGCAGATACATAAACCACATAAAAGAATTGCCTTTTCATTGTTTACACTTTAAAAAAATAATACCACATGATGAGTGATCTAGCATAGGACTATAGTTGTAGTTACTTGGGAGGCTGAAACAGGAGGGCTGCTTGAATCCAAGAGTTCAGGACCAACCCAGGCAAAATACTTTTCTAGGCATGCCTCTCATTTCCCACAGCATGTAACATTTTTTTTAGAAATGACAACTTTGCCCAAAAATGTATTTTGTTATTGAATTTTTTTGTTTTTATATATGTTTTTTAATTTTAAAGATAAAAGAATGAAAATATATTAACAGACATACAGGAATTTACAAAATTACACAAAAACAATACAGACAGTATAGAATTAGAGACAAGGTAATAAGAAATTAACAACAGTGGTTGTATTACATATTGATATCTTCAAATTAGTTACTTGGATAAACAAATATAGGCATGTAAGATTGATCAAACAATTAAATATTAAATGTTCCTTTCAATAAAGTAATAGAAATCAGTAGTACAACTATCTTAGCTATCCTGTGTATACATATATACGTATTTTTTCCTTTTGTCATTGAATTTTAATGCAGCTATCTTTCTACCTGGCCCATTGGGCAAGGAAATCAGGGCCCAGAAGATTAAAGGAATTTTTAAAATGAGACTGAGAAAGCTTGGTCAGAACTGGAAATGAATACCAGGGATCCTGGCCCTCCTACGTTGCTGTTTCATTTTTGGAGTTGAGCTACAAGCAAATAATATATGGAATGAAAGGTTATTGCAGATCTAAAAAAGTGTCATGAAATCAGTTCTATCCTTGGTGAAATGTCTAATTTTATTTCTAATAAATAAAGAATTATATGATCTATTAAACCTGTAAAAAAATAACATGAAGGTTATGATCCACAGCTGAAAATTTCCCCTTTATTTGAATTCACTAATTTTCATAGTTTTGCTTGTTGCTTTGACTATTTACAGAAACCCACACCTGAAAAGTGCCAGCCTGAGGTCTCTGAATGGATGAGTCAAACATGCCAGCATTTGTTGGTCAGGAGTCCCTGAATGCCTCAACCAGCAGGAACTCCTCAGTTGGGCATGCAGCACCACACATTCCAGTTGTGCACTGGGTGATTATGAGCATCGCCCCACTGGGCTTTGTAGAAAACGGGATTCTCCTCTGGTTCCTCTGCTTCCGGATGAGAAGAAATCCCTTCACTGTCTACATCACCCACTTGTCTATTGCTGATATCTCATTACTTTTTTGTATTTTCATTCTGTCTATTGACTATGCTTTAGACCATGAACTCTCTTCTGGCCATTACTATACCATTGTCACGCTATCGGTGACTTTTCTGTTTGGCTACAACACAGGTCTCTACCTGCTGACAGCCATCAGTGTGGAGAGGTGCCTATCTGTCCTCTACCCCATCTGGTACCGATGCCACCGTCCCAAGCATCAGTCAGCATTTGTCTGTGCCCTCCTGTGGGCTCTTTCCTGCCTGGTGACCACAATGGAGTATATCATGTGCATCGACAGCGAGGAAGACAGCCGCTCTCGAAGGGACTGCCGGGCGGTCATCCTCTTTATAGCTGTCCTCAGCTTCCTGGTCTTTACCCCTCTCATGCTGGTGTCCAGCACTACCTTGGTGGTGAAGATCCGAAAGAACACATGGACTGCCCATTCTTCAAAGCTGTACATTGTCATCATGGTCACCATCATCATCTTCCTCATCTTTGCCATGCCTATGAGGCTCCTCTACCTGCTGTACTATGAATACTGGTGCACATTCAGGACCCTACATAACATCTCTCTGCTCTTCTGCACAGTTAACAGCAGCGCCAACCCTTTCATTTACTTCTTTGTGGGCAGCAGTAAGAAAAAGCGGTTCAAGGAGTCCTTAAAAGTAGTCTTGACCAGGGCTTTCAAAGATGAGATGCAGCCCAGGCACCAGGAAGATAGTGGCAATACCATCTCTGTCGAGACTGTTGTCTGAGGACTGCAGAGGGACATTGTGGGTGAAAACGGTGGGACACAGGCAGCTTCTAGTTTGTGCTTGAAATGCACTTTAAGTATTTAAAAATCTCCTTTAACGTGTTTCAGAAGGACATCCATTCCACATGCACGAGATACGAATTAATGATGAAATTATACTCTTGTCATGTATCTTCTGGAAATGCTTAAATGCGAGTCAGACCTTTATTGTTTCTGTACTTACCAAAAACCGCACTTATCAAGAGCTCTTCTCTGTCCTTCTGGAAGTGTCTCAGTGCGAACCAAACGTCTACTCTAGCAGAAAGAACCGTACGCTTCTCTTCCAGATGTGAGCAGGAAGGACAAGAGTGTCTGCTGGAGCTTGAAGAAGGAATGCAGTGTAGGAGGAGGCAGTAAAGCATTAGACTCTGCCGTTTGCTATCTGTATGACCACAGGCAAGAAATTTAATGTCTCGACGCCTCAGTACCCGTCTCAGCCTCCCAGGGTTGTGAGAGTGAAAGGGGAAGAAAAGATAGCGGAGCACCTGGAACGCTGTCAATGCTCAATAAACCTCCCTCTCTGGTCACTCATTTAAGTGGAAGACAGAATGTTTATTTCTTTTCATAAAGCAGACACACAGACATGTACGTATATGTGTGGCTCTGTCATGTACAAATACTGTCCTATGTTTTTAAATGTTGAAAGTAGATTCATGAAGTGCCTTCTTTTTTCGCTTGCAGCGTGAAAGCTTTTCCTGGCTCACCACCACTGTTGAAAACACTGGCAGATGTTACCATCTAGCCAGCCAGGGGTTCAAGAGCCATTTCAGATTGTGAGGACAAACATTTGGCCTCCAGTGACAAGTTCCACATGGCTTCCCAAGCCTCCCTGGGAACAGTACATGGAAAGAAAGTCTGTTTTGAAATCCTTTGATTGCATATACTTTTCCACAAATACTACTTAACTCACGAGTTGGTGTGGAAATTGAACTTTGAAGAGCTTCTCTTCCCCAAGTACTTGGAGGCTTATTTATATCACAAGAGTTTTGCCCTATAGCTGTATGCAGGTCTCAGCGTCCTTTGCCTGCGGTGACTCATTCCTGGAAGCAGGCTCTGTGCGGCTGACAGGAGTGCAGCCACATGGTCTAGGGCCCTGGAAGTTTGTCCTCAGGACAGAACTTGGCATGACCCTGCCATGTCTGGTTCCTGGGTAGGGAACCAAACAAGTTGTATCTGGGGGTGAGCATCACTGCTATGCTGTCCAAGCAGCACACTGGGCTCATAACTGCAGCCCCAATAAAACGTGAGAGGGACAAAGTTTAGTGAAAGAAGACCCTTTATTTGTAAAGAGGAAACGGAAGGGACAGGAAAGGAAAGGACAGATAGCTATCCTGATAAGAGAGAATCTGGGACCTGGGATGTGCCTCAGTGGCACAGTGTCTGCCTGGCAAGCACAAGGTCCTGAGTTTGATTCCTGGTACAAAAAAAAAAAAAAGATGAGTCAGGGTAGGGGGCTTGAGAAAGATGGAGGGCCCATGGGCCCTTTGTTCCAGCTGTTTCTTTTGGTCCCGGAAATCAAACTGAGGACCTTGCGCTGGCCAGGCAGACCCTTGTGCCACTGAGCTATGTCCCTGCCCTCCAGGTATCTTTATGAGGAGGCGTGGCCCTTCCCTTCCACCTGGAGCTTGCTGTAGCTGGGCTGGCTTCTGCACCCTCCACTGTCAGTTCTCCCGGTGCTCTGTGTGCAGCTTCTTTCTGTTCCTTTGTTCACTTGCCCTTGATGTACCTTTCAAGGGCCTGTCTTTGGGGCGGATGGCCAGCTGGCAAGGGGGCACCTTGTTCTTGGTTAGCTTAGAGTTAGTAAGGGAGTATGTGGGTGTCTGTTGTACTCTATAATGAGCCTAGAGTAATGAGTATAGTGACTCAGAGTGAATATGCATGTATATATGTGGATATGTCAGCGCACAGGGGTGCGTATATCCCATCTTAGCCCCCTTTGCTTCCTCCACGTTATTGGAGGTGGGGGCAGCTTATTATCTGTGGACTTAGCTTTCTCTGCCAGTCCCACCTGGCAGCTCTCTTCCTGTCTCCTGAGTCCCAAGGGCACTCAGTGCCTTTATCTGGCTTTTCTCTCTGTTTCTATCCCTGTCTTTGACTTGCTTCCCAGGGAAATCTCTTTAGAAAAGAGTGTTTTTAAGTCCTTCTAGTCAGGATTAGCTAGAAGACCTAAGGAGGCCCACATTGTATTTTCTCATCTCTAGACCCCTTCCCTACCGCCCTCAGCATCATTGCTCAGCACTGGCCCAGGGAAAGCCCCTCCCACCTGTCGTGAGTCGCCATGTGAATATCTGGACTATAGTTGTGGTGAAGTCTGCCCTGGTCTGTAGATGCCATATAGTGCTGCGCAACTTCCTCGTGTCCGTTCTGGAGTCCCTCGAGAATGGCAATGCCTCGCGTGACCTCCGTGTGAGGAGAATGTCCACCTCAGTGACGAAATGGCTCCTGTTGCTGCTGCTGCCCTCTTCACTGGCTCCCTCTCTCAGAAGGAATGACAGTGCATAACCTGGGGGCAACTTCGCCACAGGGTGGGGTGTGTGTGTGTGTGTGTGTGTGTGTGTGTGTAACTGTGTCCTACTGAGCGGGGACCCCGCTGACAGCCAGGGTGTGTAGAAGGCTGTTCGGTGTGTGACGACATCTGACCCCGAAGCCCGGCACTTGCTCTCGGGAGCCCCGGTGGGTGTAGAGTGATGACGTTGAGACTGCTTCTGTTGCATTGAAAACAGACCCTCTTCACTGAGGAAGAATCTGAGGAAGAGAGTGGCTCCCCTCTGTTTTCTACCGTCTCTCCAGTGCTGTGGGTTAGAAGAATGGGTTAACCTCATCTCTTGTACCCAAAGGGGCTGTGTTAGATTTTCATTGCTGTGACAAATAACTGAGACAAATCAACTTAGAAGGATTCACTCTGGCTCACGCTTTCGGAGTTTCGACCTGTGGTTGCTTGGCCCTGGTTTTCTGGTCCTGTGGCTGGTGGCACAGTACACAAGGGTGGGGACATATGGTGCAGAAGCTAGAAGTAAAGAGAGAAGAAGACACGGTGTCCTATCCCACTGGGGGACTTGCTCCCATGACTTAGTTCACTGTGTAACCCCGCCTACCCGACTGGACATTCAACAGCCGTGAGGGCTTGCCAAAGGGTGCTTCTCCACCTCCTGCCATAGCAATTTGTGTACACCCATGTAATATACAGCATATTTAGAAGCAGCCAAGTCTCTGCCCAAAGTAAGAGCACGAGGGAGTAAATAAGCCAAAAGTGCAGTTATTACCAGTGGGAAGATCACTGACAGGGTGGTAGAACAATGGAGGTGAAACGGAGTAAATTGATTAATTGAACGAACCATCATCTATATAACTGAGTAATAAAGACAAAGATAACATTATGTAATACAACATCCAGTGGTAACCCCCTACTATTTTCTCTGTAATTTGGTATTTCCTTTATTGTTTTTGTGTTAACAAATGCAAAGACAACACTATGTAATACAGCATCCAGTGATGGTTCCCTATTGTCTCCTCTGTAATTCAGTATTTGCTTTATTGATTTTGTTATAACAAATACGAAGATAACATTATGTTATACAGCATCCCGTGCCAATTCCCTACTATCTTCTCTATAACTTGGTATTTTCTGTATTGTTTCTGTGTTATTCTGGGTTCTTTCATCTTAAAAATAAACAGTTTCTTCTCATTGTACAAAAAAAAAATTCCTGAACTAGTAACCACAAGCATTGTGCTTAATGATATTCCATGTATGGGGTGGGCAAGGGAAGAGCCCAGAGCTTTCACACTTAGTTAAGTCCCAAAGCCCTTTTAATTTAGTTTAATTTTTAAAACTTGGAGACAGGGTCCTGTCAAGTTGCTAAATTGTACAGGTTGGGCTGGAATTTGCAATCCTCTTGTCTCAGCCTCCCAGAGTGTTGGATTCATAGGCATACAGCACCATGCCCAGCTTTTCCTTCCTTCCTTCCTTCCTTCCTTCCTTCCTTCCTTCCTTTTTTCTTTCAGTTTATTTTTTGAGACAAGGTCTCTCTGTGTAATTCAGGCTGCATTTGATCTCACTATGTAGTCCATACTGGTCTTAAACTTGTGGCAATTCTCTTGCCTCAGACTCTTGAGTGCTGGGATCATATAGACTGCACCACGACACTCAAGGTTCTTTTCTTTTTTTAAGTAAAAACAACAACAACAAAACAGTCCTCATTGGGTATAATGGTTCATGCCCATAATCCCAGCACTTGGGAGGCTGAGGCAGGAGGATCTCTGTAAGTTTGAGGCTAGCCTAAACTGCATAGTGAAACTCTGTCTGAAACAAGACAAAAACAAAAACAAAATAAAACTGAGTCCTCATAGAAGTCTATGAGCTGGCTCCTATCTAATGCTCAGCCCCTCCTAACACTTTCCCCTTGCTCTTTCCTCCAGTCACATCAACCTTTTGCAAGTCTTCAACATGCCAATGACAGCTGGGGATGTGGCTCAGTGGTACAGCAATTATTAGCACGTGCGAGCCGGGGGTGGAGTTCTTTCTCCTGGCTCTGGGTTTTGACATTCCTTCCACCTGGAAAGCCTCCTCCTGAACTCATTCACTTTTCTCTTTCCATAGCTTCTGGGAAGCTGTCTCTTCAGCTGCCATCTGTGGCCACTCACACAACTGAGTGCCACTCTCCTGAACTTTCCTCAGCACTCATCCCCGCTGGCGCGGTGGGTATGGATTTGTTTGTGTGTCCTCCTACCCTTCTTGCTGCGACACTAGTTCTTCAAGGCAGAGGAAGAGCTGCACTCACTGCTGTGGCCTCAGCTCCTAATGTAGCTCCTGCCCCTGGTCTGCCAGCATGGCTGAGGCCACTACTCCTCTCCCTGGGCTGCCTCTTCCACAGATAGACAGGCTCACACGGTTTCCACCTTAGAACAAAAGCCATTCCCTGGCCCTGCATCCCTGTCTATCATCTGTCCTACACCACCTCCCAGATATCTTCTGGAAAGACCCTTCCTCACTCGTCATCCTCACTTTTGCAGACACAGTTCAGACCTCAGTGTCTGGCCAGCTGACTTGCACTAACTACTCTACCGAAGTTGGCCCAGCTAAGAATGTGAGTGACTTCCTCAGTGCCCAATTTCATGTGTCTTAGTCTGTTTTCTGGTACTATAATAGAGTACTCAAGAATGAGTAATTTATAAAAAAAGGCTTGTGTTGGTTCTGGAAGCTGCAAATCCAAGACCAGGCTGCTGTGTCATAATGAGACAGAAAGTAGAAGAGCCCTAGGCCACATGAAGGTGAGACAAAACATGGGAGGCACGCTGTTACCATTATAGTGAGACACTCTACTCTCAAGAGAACCAGCCCACGGCCATGAGGAAGACATGAATCCCTCTCAATGACCTAATCATGCCTACAGGCCCCACCTCTGGACAGCACCACAGTGGCCATCAAGTGTCAACATGAGTTTAGGTGGGGACAGATCTCGTCTGAATCCCTGCAAGTGGGCACTTTTCTATCTAGTGTAGCATTTGATGCAGTTGACCATACTCTTTTTGAAAATCCTTTTCTGCTGGGTGTGGTGGCCCATGCCTGTCATTGCACCTGGAAGGTTAAGGCAGTAGGATTGCTGTAAGTTTGAGGCCAACCTGAACTACAGAGCGAGACCCTGTCTCAGAAAAAGAGAGAGAGAAAGAAAGAAAAGAGAATATCTCTTTTCTTGGATTCCGTTTTGCTACTTTAGTTCTCGGACTGAGTCCTGTCCTGCTAATTGGAATCTTCTTGTCTCTTTCATTGCCCATTCTCTACTTCTCCCTTAAATGGCTATGTTTTCCATGATTCAGTGGCTGGGCTTCTGCCCTTCTCCTTCTGAACATTTTTCCTGGCATTCCAGTCCATAGATGCCTGTGTGTTAATGACCCTCAAATCTGCTGCCTCAAACTCTTTGCTGGGTTCCAGTTCTCTCTGCCTTGATGCTCTGTGGGTGCGTCAGACGCACACTATCCATTCTCCTACCGTTGCCCCATTCTTTTCAGTGGACACTGTCACTAGTCACTCTCTTGCCTTGGCCGTGCTATATCCTTTGAACAGTTTGGTGTTCCTTTTTTTCCCATCTAGAAACTCCACTTACTCATCCAGCTCAGAAGAGTCTCCTGGAAGCTGAGGTCTGGGTCAATCATTGCATCCTGCTGTCTCCCAGACTTTCCGTATCCCTTTTCCCTCCTGGCTTTCAGCTGACAGCTCCCTTCCACTTACACAAGAATAGGAGCAACCAGAAGAATTCTCCTGTGTTTTCCCACCAACTCCTCTTCTGATCTAGCTGCATCTCTCTGTATGTGAGTGTCTGCCCTTTATACTCTGGGGGAACTCACTATGCTCCTGGCTAGATGAACTCTCAGCTAAGGTGCTTCAGCTCCCTCCCCTACAGCAAGTCATTCCTCCCTTTCCCTGGGCCCAGCAATCCCCAGAGCCCAATGAAGATGGGGATGGACTAGTTAGTTGCCTTTGAGTTGTTTAAGGGACACCTGAAAGATACCCATGGAGTTCCTACGATTTTATCACTAGAAAATAATTCCTTTGGGTTAAATTTTGAGTTTTCATTCAATCTCTTCTGAAATTACAGATGCTCCTTGACTTATGATGACGTTACATCCTGATAAGTCCACTGTAAGTTGAAAATATCACTAAGTCAAAAATGCTCTTAACCTACCTAACTTACCAAACAACAGCAACACAGCATGCTGAAGAGTCTTATTTGTTTACCATGTAGATTGGTGACTGACTGAGATGTGGGTGGTTGCCACTGACCAGCATTGCTTAAAGAATCAGACCACATATCATTTAGGTTGGAAAATGATCCAAATTCAAAATTCTAAGTATAGTTTCCACTGAATGCATGTGGAATTCGCACCATTGTAAAATTGAAAAGCCCTATTGAAGCATCAGAAGTCAGCGACTATCTACACAGAGCATCCCTGGAAGGGGAAACATGTCAAGCTGTACTTAAAATTTCCTGTGGTTTTTCTCATGGAGAAGAATATGCAAGACTAGAAACCCCTGGTTCAGGCTGCTGAGTCAGGGGTGAGGCATAGGGGTGGGGGCACAGGGGAGCAGTGAAGTGCTACATTACCCGGTTTCACAACAGGAAGCTTCTTTTCATGGAACATATGACTCGTTCACATGACAGTGTTGTGTAAAAAAGAAACACTCTCATACTATGAAAACATTTACTAACAAATATATCACTTAGAAAATGGGCTCTGATTAGCCTCCCTCCCTACTTAACTCTAGGGCCTCTCTCTGCCTCGTCAGCATCTTTGTGGGTAACTCTTGTGACTCTTGAGTGTCAATGCAAATTGACTACCAAGTCACACTGACTGTCTTGCAAAACATTTAGGAACTGGAGAAGTTGGTAAGAGAGGCATCAGAAAACTGCCAATTCTCTCAGCTAATGATAAAAGAGTGTGGAAAGGAGAAACCTGAATTTACATGGCAGTTGGAAGGATGGTACTGATCACACTTCCTACTGGAAAGAACTGGATTCTCGTTTCAGGTCACCATCAGAAAAGCTAAGTTTGGCATACAGTAAGGATCAGGAGATCTGATCCTGACTGCAGAACCATCCTTGATTACAGAATCTTGAGTTGTGTCTCCCACTTCATCCTTCCAGACCATCCCTGAAGACCTGTACGATTCCATTTGGGAAATTACTAGTAGTTCTTAGAAGGGAAAGAAGATTGCTGGTTGGAATAAAAACAGGGTTGAATGGGTTCCAGAAAGAGGGGTTCTCAAATTCGTGGACAGCAATCTGCAGAAGAAGACAACTTCAAAAACCTATCCCGAAACAATACTCAGAGAAGTAAGATGAGAGAGGCCTCCTCAGACAAAAAGACTGCTGGTCCACAGCCAAAGAATCTTGAGCCAGCTCTTCCAGGAAGATAGCAGGGCCCCTCTGTGGAGAACCCTCCTCTAGGATCTGTGAGGAAGACAAGAAAAAACAAACAGAAGACTCCTGGGGATGGAGGTGGTGGCAGTACCGGTGAAGCACCCCAGCCCCCTTGGAAGAAAAGGGCTTGGGAAGACCCCACTGTGGAAAGTGAGGAGGCATTTAAGAATAGAATGGAGCTGGATGTGGTGGCACACGCCTGTAATCCCAGCACTTGGGAGGCTGAGGCAGGAGGATGGTTGTGAGTTCGAGGCCAGCGTGGGCTACAAAGTGAGCTCAAGGTCAGCCTGAATTGCATAGCAAGACCCTGTCTCAGAGAGAGAGAGAAAGAAAAACGAATAGAATGGAAGTTAAAGTGAAGATTCCTGAAGAATTAAAACCATGGTTTGTTGAAGACTGGGACTTAGTGACCAGGCAGAAGTAGCTCTTCCAACTTCCTGCTAAGAAAAATGTAGATGACGTTATGGAAGAATATGAAAATTGTAAGAAATCACAGGGAAATGTTGATAATAAGGGATATGCAGTTAATGAAGTTGAGGCAGGAACAAAAGAATACTTCAATGTGATGTTGGGCACTCAGCTGCTCTACAAATTTGAGAGGCCCCAGTGTGCTGAAATCCTCTTGGTTCATCCCGATGTGCCAAAGCCCCGGGTTTATGGAGCACCAACCTATTGAGATTCTTTGTAAGAATAGAAGCGATGTTATGCCCAATACACTCCTTGATGAGAAGAGCCTTGCATTATTGTTGGGCTATTTGCATTATTTCCTAAAGTGACTGGCAAAGAATTCTGTGTCACTGTTTACTACCAGTAATTGCAAAGTGGCTTCTGCTGACTCTTATCTAAAAGGGTCTACTGACCACTCACTGTTAATGTCTGGTATCTGTAAACACTTTCTGTTCTTAGTCTTTTACTTGTATAATTGATATTTTTTAAATTTGCCAATGTATAAAATGGTTTATGTTTGTTTATTTTCTGTTCTGTTTTAAACAGAAAATAAAAAGAGTATAAACTCTTTTCCTCATTTCAAAGTTGCTACCAGTGTATGCAGTAACTAGACAAAGAAAAAAACATTCAGTAGACCATGTCATTGCTTAGTTGACAATATTGCTTAAGTCTGGTGTTCTATCCCTTTGACACTACACAATTTTCTAGTATGTGTTAAATGCTATGTGACAAAACACCCTGATTCCTAGTGCCAAAGGTTTGACTTAATGTACATACCTGAAAACCCATAGATTTACGTGGGTTTTCTTGAGACAGGGTCTCACTATGCAGTTCAGGCTGGCTTTGAGTTCACTTTTAAGCCCAGGCTGGTCCTGAACTGGCAATGATCCTCCTGCCTCAGCCTTCTGAGTGCTGGGATTACAGGCCTGCGCCACCACGCTTGGCTTCTTTTTTTATGGTGCATGAATTAAGTAAAACAGCCCATCCTCTGCAAATCCACCTGTGTTGTTCCTTACGCATTCTATGGCTCAGATTGTTGAAGGACGGTGGTTTGTTTCATGGTTTTGCTCAAATACTTGAAGGATGGTGGTTTGTTTCATGATTTTGTATTTGAGTCTAATGCACGTTCTAACATTATAGAAGCAATGCATTATTGTGTAGACACAGTTTTCTGGACATTTTAGGAATTGTACTTCAGATCTTAAAGTTTGTTTCTAAATTTAAGAAAAGAGTGTGGGGGGGCTGGGGATATAGCTCAGTGGAATAAGCTCTTGCCTAGCAAGCGCAGGGTCCTGAGTTCGATCCCCAGTACCGCAAAAAAAAAAAAAAAAAAAAAAAGAAAAGAGTGTGGAACAGAGTTAGACCAATTAGCAGTTGAATCAGAGGAAAATCAACAAAGGTGATGTGGGGGGAGCTTCCAAAAAGAAAGGTTTTTATATCAAATGTTTAAGAGAGGCATTTGGAGATACCAATCAAGTCTTCAGGTATTTTTGCAAAAATTACCCACTCTTTAATATTCAGCAAAAGTAATCTCTGAGTAAAGGATATCATTTTATTGTATTATACAATTTTGACAGAAAAGTTATTCTAAAACTTAACCCTATGTTGTGGCTCAAAAAATAATATATTGCCATTTTTCAAGGCTTGGTGGTTGATTGAGCTCAGCTTCTTATTTGGCGTCTCCCACACTCCAAAGCGGCAGTCAGATATTGGCTGATGCAGAAGCAGCCATGAGGTGTGACTGGGAAGTATATCCAAGATGGCGCACCCACCGGCTGGTGCTTGGAAGTCAGTGGCACTAGAGATGTTCGCCAGAGTTTTTGCACTGGCCCCTTGATAAGGCTTGAGTTTCTCCACAGTGACAGTGTTCTGACAGGAAGCCTCCTGGAAATGAGTTTTTTTTAAGAGCCAAAAAAATCACTCACTGAGTTCTTATTTGTTTAAAATGACATGTAATTAAAATTACAACAAATTTTGGTGAAGTAAAAAAATATTTATAATTTAAATTTCATTTTTTAAAGATATATTGTGAAGTTCTAATCTTCATTCTAAGATTTCATTTTAACAAACATTTACCAAAACCAGTCAAAGAAGGTCACCTTGGATTAATAATTTTATTTGTGGGTGTTAACACACAGAAAATACATAATATTTTCAAAGTAAATATCATGTGAACATAGATTTCACCCAACACAAAACTAAAGTTCAAATGGTGAGATAAGTGTCAGGCATACACAAAATAGTCTTTCCTGAAGAAGCCAAAACTTTGAAGGTGCAGCTCCTCTAACTGGCCCCTTCTCCTATGTAAGAACATATGTTAGTTTCTAATTAACATTTCTCAACGGAAGCTGGCTAGGTTTGGCTCAGTTTCTGGTTTCTGTTTTGTCATGCGTTAATTACACAAATAGAAAATACTTACATGACTAACCAACCTCACCAGTCTCCCATGAGCCATAAGTCTATATAAATCCCAAATTTATTTACAATAAGTAATCTTGACAGATTGGGTATATTCTGCTGAAAATATACTTGCTCCATGAGCGTAACATTTTGCAAAGCAATGGGGAAGGATGACTTTCAGGCTCGTGGCCAAGGCTTCTTTCCCAGTGCCTTTCAGCCAGCACCAGCCTGCAGTCTCTGAGTCAGAGACGTTGCTGGGGCAGCAGCCAGAAGTGCATTATGCTCTCAGGGAGAAGGTGAGGACTAGGAGCCTGACTACTGGCTTAGTAGCTGGGCAAGTCCACAGGTTAGTCTCTGTGACCCTTAGTTACCATATCTGCATAACTTGTGACTTACACACAAGTTGGAGCTTCCCCCAAGCAGATCTGGAGATAGGGATGAGGCAAGACATTTGCTGGGGAGCCATGAGGAGCACAGGGGGGTGGGGCACCAGGCGGGGGAAGGAGGAAGCCATCAGGGGTGAGTTCAGGGGTAAAGGTGCCAGGGACAGCGAAGCCCCCTCCTGGAGGGACAGATGGCTGTGACACTGCCCCCACCCCTCGCTGAGGAAAGTCGCTTACTGGATGAGCTCCAGCTCCTCCGCTCCTGGCCTGTGCACAACACTTGAGCCAGTGAGAAGTGAGCTGGGCAGGCAGAGGAGCTGCCTGCCGGTGACCTCGGGGACGGCTTCAGGGCTGCCCCGCAGCACCTGCTGTCATGGGACAAGAATAGCCGGTCCCACAAAGGGGAATAGGACCCACAGAAACCGTCAGCCCCAAAGCATCTGTCAAAGCGAGCTAGTCCTCAAGGATGTTACACATCCAACACAGCCCACCTGGCACAGAAGGACAGACGCTGTCTGACCTGCTCTTGTGAGGTCCCGAGAGGAGTCAGAGTCACCGAGACAGAAAGCTGGGAGTGGAACTTCTGTTCGGTGGGGACAGAGTTTTAGTCTGGGAGATGAAAAAGTTCTGAGGCCCTGTTGTGTGACAGGGTGCAAACAGTGAGCACTAGGCCCTCTGCACCTAGGGTAAGGCACTTTCTACAGCAGCAGAGTCCTCCTCCAGGTGCTGGTGTGCTTTCACCATGCCTGGTAGCCTGGACCTGCGGACAGCACCCAGTCAGTGCTGTGGGTGGAGCGATAAGGCAAAAGGTCTGCATCAGGCCAGGGAGTGGGGCACAGGTTTGATCCCCAGAGGGACTACAAAGACACATAGCTGATGAAACTGCCTCTCCCATGCCCCCATAGTATTGGGGATTGAATCCAGGTCCTTCTCACTGAGTGACAGCCCCAAACTTAAAAAAAAAAATGTTTTGAGAACAGTCTAAGTGGTTAATTTGCCCTAGCTGGGCTTGAACTCGCCATCCTCCTGCCTCAGCCACGCAGAGCGCTGGGATTATAGGTGTGTGCCGCCACTCCTGGCTCAGAGTGTGTAACATTTTGAAGCAGCCAGACCCATGAGGCCAAGTGGAGGACAGTGCTGATGCTGCAGGCCACCACAGCCTGTGCGCAGGACTCAGCCCTGTGATGCGTGGACACAGCTGAGGAGTTTCTTTGGAGAAAGAGAAAGGCTCTGCCCTGATAAAGCCTGCATGCATGCAGACACTAAAGATTCCGCTTCATATTATTGTCATGTCATCAAAAATTTCCTGTTTTCCTCTTCAGCCATTTAAAAACTTAAACGTAAAACTAATTTTAGTTTGTAGTCTGGGCAAAAACAGGCAGCAGCTAGATTTGGCCATAGCTGAAACTACACTAAGCCTGGAATATGTGAGTGGACCACCCCCCACCACTTCTGGAAATTTTTTCACAGTGGATGTGGCTTATCTGTTTGACACTCCTGACCTTAGTGGTGGCAAATCTTCATGTTTTCTTTTTTTGTTGCTGTTGTTTGTTTCTTTTCTTTCTTTCTTTTTCTTTTTGTTTGTTTATTTCAAGATAGGATCTTGCTATGTAGTTCAGTATGGCTTTGCACTTACTCTGTAGCTCAAGATGACTTTGATTTTGCAGCAGTCCCCATGCATCAGCCTCATGAGTGCTGGGATTATAGGTGTGCACCACTATGCCTGTTTTTTTTTTTTTTTTCCGGTACCGGGGATCGAACTCAGGACCTTGCGCTTGCCAGGCAAGCGCTTATGCCGCTGAGCTATACCCCCAGCCCCTTATGCCTAGTTTAAATATTTATTTTTTCCTGGCGGATTTAACTTTGTAGAAGGATGAGCAGATGTCCTGCCTCAAGCCTGATGGATGAGATTAGTGTAGAGCTGATTGATTTTATTTTAGTGTTTTATAAGGTAAGGTAATGAGAGAGAGAGAGAGAGAGAGAGAGAGAGAGAGAGAGAGAGAGAGAGAGGGAGAGAGGGAGAGAGAGGGAGAGAGCGAGTTTCATTGAGATGTTCTCTTTAAAGGAAATTGGTTGTAAATGTAATTCCAATTCTGTGCTCTGGGACTATTTTATTCACCCACACCAAACTACATTGTCAGCATTCAGAGGTAGTTATTGGGAATTTTCAGAGATCAGGAGTGAAATATTCAAGCATAAGAACTTTTTGTTGGACTTTTAGAAGGATAAAGATCTCACATAGGGCTTCTGGGTTGAGCGTGAGTGAAATGCAGTTGCGAATAAATTCAGAACCAGAACATTTCCAATATTGGGTTGACTGGTGCTGGGTTGACGGCTTGTGCCTCTGTGCCATCACTATCCTGCACAAGGAGCATAAGCCTTGGCCCAAGTTAGGGAATAAATATTTCATGAGCTCAGTTGCACAGGTCATTATCACATGGATTTATTGATGTGTGCTTTTGATCAAAGTGTACCTTTTAGAATAATTTGCTCTTAGGCAAATGCAGAAAGTTAAAAACATTGCTTAAACACATGAAACAAAATAATGGCACAATGAAACGTCATTTAAATCCCTTGGGCCCCTTAGCTTTGGTTGAACATGCTTAAATGTTTACAAGAGTAGAACTAAATTATGGAGAACTTCCTGTCTTTCTTCCTCCAAGGAGAGAGAAAATAGATTAGGCCTAAGGGGCAGAGGGGTAATTCTCCTTTCTGCATCCTAGAGAGCCAGGGACTCACTACCCCCAGGAGTGAATACAGTGTTAACTGGGTTTGGCTTTTATTTCTATACATCAAGACCAGGGATATTTCCCAGGAGAGTTCAGCTTGGGAAGCCTTTACTAGGCAGGTGAAGTAGAAAAAACCAATGCTATTTTCATACGGATGCAGCTTGCCTGTAGCCCGGCGGTACACTTCTGTCTTCCACAGCTAGTTACCCTCTGCCATCCAGGAAGGAGGACAGCTGCTCAGCAACCACCCCACTGCTTGCTTTGACTTTTCCTTACTGACCTTATGCCCAGCTGTGGCTTGAAGACTGTGTCTCCCAAAATTCACCTCATGAAATCCTAACCCCAATGTAGTGGACCTGGGAGTGGGAACTCAAAGCAGTGATTGAATCACAAGATCAAAGCCTTTTTGAATAGCATTACTGTTCTGATAAGACATGGTACAGAGAGCGTGCTGATCCCTCCCACCACGTCAGGATACAGCTAGAACACACATTATGGGCCAGAAAGTGGCCTTCACTAGATCCTGATTCTGCAGGCACTTGATCTTGGCCTGCCACCCTCCAGAACTGTGAAACATAGTTATCTGCTATTTAGACACCACCTAGCCTATGGTATTTTGTTATAGCAGCCTGAATGGACAAAGACACCCAACTTTCCTTCCTATTCTTTATTGTCATAAAGTTGGGTTAACTGAGCTGAGAGGGGCCGTTAGCAGGGGAGAAGCAGGTCACCTCTGAGACCACATCCCAGTGGAGCACCCGTGGGCCCTGCCATTCCCTCCCTGCCCAGGTTGACGTAAAAGCTAAAGTGGAGAAATTCCTGGAAGGAGGGACCTGAAGACTAGAGGGAAAAAGAAGCTGGCTCTCCAAAAACCACAGAGACCCTGGCCTAGTCGTGCATGCCTATAATCCCAGCGCTCAGAAGGCTGAAGCAAGAAGATCATTGGGAGTTTGAGGCCAGCTTGGTCTACACAGTTCAACTACAAAGTGAGATCCTGTCTCAAAAACAACAACAACAAAACAAAAGAAACCCTCCAAAAACAAAATCTCAGAGAGTGCCTCGTTTTGACAGTGAAACCACAACTGGGAAAGACAAGAGGGCACATGTGCTCTAGGTGGCTAGGGACCCAAGAGCAGCTCTAGAAACCACCAAGTGCACCCGAGTCTAACAATCAAGCTGTGCCTGGGGAACACATGCTCTGTGGAACATCCTCAACAACCAAAAGTGACTCTGATTCAGTTATAATTGATTCTAATCTCACTTACACTGTGATTCTGACCCCTCCCCCCGAAGGTGCTCTGGGCACCATGACACTACTCAAAAGTCCATCTAGGGACACTAAGTCTCCCCGCAACTGAAAGATGGAGACTTGTCCCTGATGGGAGTGAATTGCTATGCCAGTTCAAAGGGGGCCTCCCTCCCACTAAGGATCCCTTGCTTCTCCGGGGAGGGGCTCTTCTCACTGGCCCACTCTCATTCTGAGTATTGGCTTCTGGCTAATAAATCTATGCTTTCATTCTGCTTCTGTTTATCCTGCTCAGTTCTCTGTTTGGGAGATATCTTGGTTACTTTTCTCTCATTGCTGAGACAAAACACCCAACACCCAAAATGAAGGCAGGAAAGGTTTATTTAGCTTACAGTTTGTGGAGGTTTCAGTCCATACTTGGCTGGTTCTGAGGCAGAGTGGCACACGGCAGAGGGCAAGCATTCATGGCAGCAGAGCACAGCAAAAACAACCGGCAAAAGGGAGGAATGGCAGGCAAGCAGCCTCTCTCCTTCCCTTACATTGTAAACAGGCTACCCCCACCCAGGGGACATGTAGCTCTCACACAAGGTCCATGCCCTCCTCTTCCACAGACTCAGGATGTATACAAAGTAAGCACCTTGGTTTCCTGCTGAGTCACTCAGCCAAACCTCTAGACTCCCCAAGTCGACACAATGTATAAACCATAACAGGAGACCAAGAATCTAGGACAGTCAAAATCCCTAAGGGCCCTCAGGAGTACCTTGACGGGGCAGAGCCCAGTGGTCCTCGGGGATGACCCCAAGGACTCCACCAGGCCTCCATGCATGCTGCATTGAGGTGGAGCCTGGCAGTTCACAGGGTTACTCCACCAATTCGACCAGACCCCCATTAGCCTTGAGGGCTTGTCAATGGGGGCTTGATCATAGTGAACCCGGTTCCATGCCAATCTACTGTCTTTGAGGATGGGTGCTTTTCCATCTCCTGCCATAGCAATCTGTGTGCACTCATGTTTGTTACAGCATAATTAGAAACAGCCATGTCTCTTCCCAATGTGAGAGCCCGAGGGAGTAACTAAACCAAAAAAAAAAAAAAAAATACAGTTACTATCAGAGGGAAGATGACTGATTGGGTGGGAGAACAGAGATGAGGGTGGAGAAAACTGATTAATCAAAGGAGTTATCATTTGTATAACTGAGCAACAAATGTGAAGATAACATTATGTAATACAGTATCCAGTGCTAATTCCCTACTATCTTCTCTATAATTTTGTATTTCCTTTATTGTTTTTGTGTTATTCTGGTTTATATATCTCCATATTCTGGTCTTTAATATAAAAATTAAAACAAAATCTCTGCCAACAAGGTAACAGTGCTTCTAAGAATGGAGTGAAATAATAATTCTGGGAAGTGATCTGTGGGGCTTGACAAACCCATGGTCTCTCTTGGTGACATCCATGACCCTGAGATGCTCATCACACTGGTGTGATGAGAGATTGATGTGTTTCTGTCTAGCAGAGCCTGCTGAATGAGTGACATCTTCTCAGAGTAAGTGTCTCAGGAAGTGTTCACTGCCCCCATGAAGTCCCAGCCTGGGAGGCAACAGGGCTGAATTAGAAAGGTCCCTGCTGTGGGCGGAGCTCTGGGCTGCTGGCTGGCCATGGAGAGTGCACAGAGGAACCAGTCAGACACATCGGTAGTAACTGGACAGAGTGGGTTCATGTGTGTGAACATAACAAACTACTGAACTTCCTTTTTATGTGACTTAGTCTTTTCTTGCTTGCTTGCTTTTTGTCTTTGACTATCTTTTTTTTTTTTTTTTTGGTACTGAGGATGGAATCCAGGGCTTTCACAATGAGCCACATTTCCTGGCCTTTCTAATTTTTATTTTGAGATAGAATCTCACTAAGTTGCTAACATGCCCAGGCTGGGCTTGAATTTGCAATCTTCCTGCCTCAGTCTCACAGAGTGCTGGGATTACAGGCATGTGCTACCAATCCTGGCTCTTTAATTTCTTTTCTTTTCTTTCTTTTTTTTTTTTTTTTTTAGTACTGGGAATCAAATTGGGGACCTTGCACTTGCAAGGCAGGCTGTTGTGTCGCTGAGCTGCATCCCAGCCTTTTAATTTAATTTTTAAAGTAATTTATTTTTATTATATTTTGACAAAGAAATAGTCTACAAAAGAGTGGGCAAAAACCAAAACCCCTAGTGTTTGGGAAGCCCGCCATAGGCCTGTGACCCTGGGTGGTTGCCCTTTCCTGCATTCTCTTCTAGGACACAAGTTTACCTGTAAGGCTTGTGCTGCTTTGTGCGGTACTGTGTTGTATGGCATTACATCACTTGCATTGTTTTCTGTCCTGTGACAATTACTTGAATAGATTAACTGAGAAAGAGGCAACTTGCAGTGCTGTTTCAGAGGTTTCAGTCCAGGGTTGCTGCAGGTGTGTGGTAGTGGGTTTACTGTAAGAGGAGTGCTTGGCAGAGGAGCTGCTCAAAGGCTCCCTATATCCCCTTGAAGGGCACACTCTGGTGACCCAGTGATGGAGACCACTACAAAGCAGCCCTGAGCAGGACTTAAATTAACCAATTGGCTTTTCATGTTTACTTGAGAGTCTCTCAAAGGCCTAGGCTCCTTGTCTGGAGATGGGCAGTAGACTCATAGTAAGTGAACCTCTGTGAGTCACTGATCCCTACTGAGGCCAGTAATGGTGGATGAAGCTGTGAAGCTTTAAAGGATAAGACAATATCACAGCCAAGGACAGCTGGGATCCAATCTCATCTAGATAAAGACTGTAGCCTCAGACATCTCATTCCTGAGTGGATTAACTTAACACCTTGCTTGGAGAAATCTGTGAGTGGTTCCACCCCACTTGAGTACTCCCCTCCCTTCTTCTGGTAACTAAATCAATACGGGCCACCCATATAAGGTTTTGGTCTTAGCCCTGAGAGAATCTCAGATTCTCTAAGAGGGCTTTGATCCTCCTGGAGCCCTTAAATCATTCCATTTGCCTCTTTTTATTTAGCCTTCATCATACACTCATTTGGGAGATTGTGGACCTGATCAGCCCACAGTAACTAAGGGCTATTATTAACTTGATAACCCAGCCTCCTCTACCCAGGCCCCACCTCTTCGTTTACCACTTCCAGATGGTGTGAAGGGCTCTAACAACCTTCCCTTTGGGGGAAGACTTCAGGTCCAAAATATGGCAATTATGTTGTGTGTGGTATTGCATTGTGTTGTATTAATTTATTTTGCTGTACTGTATATGTGCTGCCAAAGTAAGCTGTATTGTATTATACTGTATTGTATTGTGTGTTATTGTATGTTGTGTTTGCTTTATTTCATTGTGTTGGATTGTACCACATAGCATTGTATTTTTTTGTGCTTGCTAGTTCTAAAGAAAATCCATCATGGATGTCCAACAGAAAGGGGGACTCCTGGGTTTCTACCAAGGAGGCTGAGTCACCCCATCAGGCAGAGCCCTGAGCTCATCCACTGCCTACTGCCACTGCCCTACTGCCACCATGAAGATAGTCTGGTCATTTATTTGTCCTCACGAAGTGTGAGGTGGAAGTGCAGCTGGAGAGTTTTACACACTCCTGTCCTGGCTGCCATGGGGCAGGAAGAGGGAGCAACGTCCCACTCCCTTCCCTTATGAGAATGGGGCCTTCAAGACCACGTGTGGAGCGACACATTCCACTGTGACTGTACATTTGGCCGCCCAGAGCTCTGCACATGCTCTTTTCCCAGTTTTTATTATTTATTCATTCATGCTGCAGTGTTGTGCATGGAGCCCAGGGTCTTGCATGTACTAAGCAAGTGCTCCATCAATGAGCTACTCTGCCAGCCCGTTCCCCATTTAAAAACTCTCCCACTTAACACGGTACAATTCCTGCCTCCTCGGTGTAGTGCTTTTAGGTATCACATGCAGACCCAGGCCCAGGGGTCATAGCTGAATAAGGTGCCTCAGTCATTCCTCTCCTCCCCCTTCCCTTCCCTCCCCTCCTTCTTCCCTTCCCTTCTCTTTCCCTTCCCTTTCCCTCCCTCCCTCTACCCCCTCTTACATTTTTTGAGACAGTCTTGCTATGTAGTTTAGCCTGGCCTTGAACTCCCAGTGATCGTCCTGTCCCAGCCTCCCAAGTGCTGGGATTCCAGGCATGTGCCACCATGCCTGGCTGCCTTTTTTCCAAATCTATGATTTCTAACAAGAAACTAAGGAGGCAAACTTATTCTTTATAGAGCTTTCGATAATTTTAGGTTTGAATATATGGGGTTCTGTGGGTTTTTGGTTTTGATTTTTAAAAATTTTTATTTTTGAAGATAAAGAATGAAAACACATTAACAAACAGACAAACACAAAATAACACCAAAACAATAGAAGCAATACAGAGCTTCAGACAAGGTGATAGAAAATTAACAATGGATATTGTATTACATATTGTTACCTTCAAACTGGTTACTTAGTTAAACAAATATAGGCACTTAAGATTGATCGAACAATGAAATATTAACTGCTCTTTCAATGAAGCAATAGAAGTATGACCCCCTCCGTTGTCCTTTGTGTGTATATAAATACACAAACGTACACACATACTTTTTCTCTTCTTTCTCTTTTCCCTCATCCCACTTGTTCCCTCCCTTTGAACAGTTTCTTAAGTGAAGTAAATCCAACCCGCGTGTGTAAATTCCTTATTATCTCACTAGTGTAAATACCTTATTATCTCACTAGTGTAAATACCTTATTATCTCACTAGTGTGGGAACATAAAAGAGTAAACAAAATCTGAAAAGTATAATAGATATTGTGAAAGAGAAAGAAACTGGTTTTGGTTTTTTGAGACAGGATCTCACCATGTAGTCCAGGCTGGCCACAAACTTACTACGTAGTTTAGGCTTAAATTCATGGCAATCCTCCACCTCGGCCCTGAGAACGGGGATTGCAGGTGTGTGGGACCACACCCAGAAGCTCCGTGTTTTAAATAGAAGAAAAATGTTGATTTCATGCAATTAATCCTGCACGTTACTTGTAGCAATATTCTTTTCTGAATGCACCTGGTTCTGAAGTGAGACCCTTGGCCATAGCAATGAGACTTTATCTGCATGAATATTAATACTATCCTGTGCGAAGCAGAGATGATAGTTGTCTCCTCTTATCCACAGTTTTACTTCCCTTAGCTTCAGTTACTTGTGGTCAGCTGCCATCTGAAAATAAGAAATGGAAATTTCCAGAAATAAGCAATTACCAAGTTTTAAATTACACACTGAATAGCATGACAGTTCTTGTGTCATCCAGCTTTACCCAACTGGGACTTGAATTATCCTTTTGTGCACCATAGGCCTGCAGTATAGGCTACTTAATAGCTGTCTCAGTCATTAGATTGACTATTGTGGAATTATAGTGCTTGTGCTGCAGTAACAATTACTCTACGTAATAATGGCCCCAAGGTGGGTATCGTGGCACACATAATCTCTGAGAGGCTGAGGCAGGAGGATTGCAACTTTGAGCCCAGCCTGGACAATTTAGTGTGTATTTGGTTGTTTCGTCTGTTTTGATTGCTGAAATGCAGTTCATTTGGTAAATACACTATTTATTCTCTACTCTGTGGACTACTTCCAGTTTTTTTCTGGAAAACTGGAAATACTGCTGATTAAAAACTTTTCTACATGTTTTTCCTATACTTGTGCAAGGATTTCTCTTGAGTCTGTATCTAGGAATAGGGTTGCTGCGTCAGATTTACCGAACAACACCCAAATGTTTTCTAATGGGCAGGTCAGGTGTACTGAGCCTATTTACATTCCCACTCAGGAGAATCTAGTTGATTCACATCCTGTCTAAGCTTGTCAATGTTTGATGGAGGAGAAGCTATAAAATGGTATGTATATTGTCTGAGGCTTAATTTGCATTTACCAGATTACTAAAGAGGCTGAGCATCTTTGTATGATTATTGGCCATTGATGCTGTGCTGCATTGAATAGTGTCCCCACCTCTGCAAGAATTCATGTCTATTTGGAACCTCAGAATCTGACTTTATTTAGAAATAGGATGTTTGTAGATGTAGCTAAATTATGATGAGGTCAGACTGGATTGGATTGGACCCAAAGTCTAACGGCTGGTATCCATACAGGAGTACCGCATGAAGACAAACCTACAGAGGGAAGACAGCCCTGGGAAGACAGCTACATAAACTGGAGCGATTGTCTCTAAGCCAAGGACTCCAGGAACTGCTGACAACAACCAGCAGAGACAAAAGAATCTTCCATGGAGCCTCCAGAGTGAGCATGGCTCTGGCAATACCTTGACTTTTTCCAATTAATTTTTAAACAATTTCTTTGGCAAGTCCATATTACCTTAATTGGTATAACTTTATGTAAGTGTGACTTTAGGCAATTCTCTCACCTATTCATTTTATTTAGGTGGTGTAGTGAAAGCTGCCAGTGCACCACCATATGTATCCTCTTGGGTTCTTCTACACGCTTTGCATTCCTAGTTTGCCTGGGAATTTCTTTCCTGGGAATTTCCTGGCAATAAATTGCTTTCACATATATCACTGTCCCCAAGTCTCTGGGGAGCTAATCTGTTTTAAAACTTTGACATTCCACATACATTTTAGAATATATTTTCAGGTTACATGAAAATCCTGTTGAGGAACATAGTAAGTGTTATATGTTGGGATTCTGCAAGGGGAAATAATTTAATACAGGACAGATAGTTTATAGAATTATTTTACAATAGTCACCCAAAGAATCATATACAAAAAGAGTGCAGGAAATCTGTCCTCACACTGAAGACCAAAGAATCCAACTGAGGGTCTGGATCCCATGGTAATATCCTGCATGAGTCCTGCTGAAGACCTAGAGCCTGTAACAATGCCCCTCACGAGTTCAGCTGGAGGCCAAGAGCCCACAACAATGTCTAATGCAGGCCTGTTTCATGAATCTGTGCTGGGAAGGCCCAAAGGTCAGTGGTGGAAGCTAGAAAGTCTGTGCCAACGGGATAAAGGATCTGTGCCAGCAGGCTGAGCGTTCTGCACTGGAGCCAGGAAGCAATGCTCAAAGAAAGAACCGAGCTCCCCCAAAAGGTACCACAGCCATCCTCAGTGACAGTGTGGTCCTGAGCTCCTCTTCTGATGAGAATAGCTGAGCTCCTCTCAGGAAAGCCACTACAAGCTTCTGCAGGAGGCTGAGCAGTGCACCACCTTCCCTCCACAGCCAGGAAGTGATGCTCAAAGTAAAGACTAGAGCTCCCTTAAAGGGAACCAAAGCCATTCCCAGCAACATCAAGGTCCTGAGCTCCTTCAGTGAGAACAGCTGAGTTCATCAGGAAAGCCAGCAGGACAAGGTCCTCCCGGAAAGCCAAAACTCCCTACTGCTTCCCTAACAGTCTCCAGGCTATGGCCAGACTATGCTGAAATGCAGGATCTCCTCTGATCCCCAACAGTCTCCAAACAGATTCTAAACTTCTTCCTCTCCTGTTCTGCCTCTTAGACTGCTGGCAACAATCCTTAGGGGGGCCTCCTACACCCAGCACCACGCTGATTCAGTTCAGTTGGGTGTTACAAGTTGATCACCAGTTGTCAATCCACACAGTAAGAATGATTGGCCTGAATGCAAATGAATGAAACATATGATAGATTAATTATATCTGAATAAAACTGTTTTTAAAAAAGAAAATCCTGTTGCGATTTTGTTGGGATTGTTTAGAATATATAGATCAGTTTTGTAGGAGGATTATGTCCTCATGATTTAATCTTTTTGTGGTACTAGGAATTGAACCCAGTATGTCCCCAGCCTTTTTTATTTTTATTTTGAGACAAGGTCTTGCTAAGTTGCTAAGTTGTCCAAGCTGATCTTGAACTTGCCAGTCTCCTGCCTCAGTTTCCCAGAGTGCTAGAATAACAAGCATGTGCCACCATGACCTGCTGATATTAAATATTTTACACATGTATATGAAATATTTTGTATTTAAATTTCTTACAGCAGTTTTTATAATTTTCTAAGTAATGGTCTTTCACATATTTTATTAGATTTATTTCTAGGAACCCTGTATGTGTTGGGGTTTGGATCTAAAATGACTCACAAGTTAAGTGTGGTGGCACCCGCCTGTAATCCCAGCAGTTGAGAGGTTGATGCAGGAGGATTGCCATGAGTTTGAGGCCAACATGGACTACACAGTGAGCTCAAGCCCAGCCTGAACTACATAGAAAGACACTGTGTCTTAAAAAACAAAATAAAAGAAAACACAAACAGCTCATGTGTTCGCCAGTGAAAATTTTGAAAGATCACTGGATGACAAAGGCTCTAATTTCATCAGTGGACAGGAACATCTGTGGATTGATGATTTGACGGCATCATTAGGAAGCAATGGAAATTAAAATGTGGGTCACAGGGTGTGACCACAAGGACCATGTCCTGCCCCAGCCTCTTCCTCGCAGGATCTCCCATCCTTTCTGTATCCTGGATGCCATGAGGTGAGCAGTTCTGACCCTCCAGGCCTTCCTGCACAATGTCTATTCTACCACTGGCCTCGAGGCGCCTGAGCCAGCTGACCATGGGCTGACACCTCTGGAACTGTGAGCCCAAACATTTCTCCTTTCAGTTGCTTTTCTCAGGGCTCCTGTCACAGCACTGAAAAGCTGACACACACGGTGGGGTTTTTGTTTGTTTAAACTATGCTTCCTGTTGCTTATGTATCAAAATATAATTGTCTTTCATTCTTGAGCCTATTTTTTTGTTTGTTTTTGTCTTTTTGAGAGAGGGTCTTGCTATGCAGTTCAGGCTGGCTTTGAGTTCACTTTGTAGCCCAGGCTTGTCTTCAACTTGCAAGGATCCTCCTGCTTCAGCCTTCCAAGTGCTGGGATTACAGGTATACACCACCACGCCTGGCTTTGATCCTATCTTTTTAAGCATCTGGTTTAAGTTTTAGCTGAGTTTTTAACATCGTATATGAGAAATGTGTATAGGATACTTTTGTTCAGTGAAACCTGTGAATTCCTTCTTAGAAATTCAGTAAGCCACTGACTTATGAATATTTGAGTTGCAAACTTTCACGGATATGAATGGACCTCACATTACGAACACTCATAGATGTAAACACGTTGCAGAGGTAGCTCACATGTCTGCTGCCCATTGTCACAGTGGTGCTGCTGTGTGTTTACCGAACAGTGTGATAGTGTGTGGTAGTGCAGTGCTCAGTCAGAGCCCAGTATGTCTGGAAGCAAGAGGAAAGCAGTGGTGGTGTGGAGGGGACAGTTAGGAAGTGCAAAGCAATACACATTGTATATTCATGTCAAAGGTGGATAAGACTCACTTTGTCAGACTTACAAATGAATCCAATTTATGAACATTCTCCCAGAAGTTGGGGACTCAATGTACATAAAATAAGCCAGGCATAGAGGTACATGCCTATAAGCCCAGCAACCTGGTAGCCTAAGACAGGGACATCACAAGTTCAAGCCAAGCAACCTAGTAACTTAACAAAATCTTACCTCAAAATAAAAAAATTAAAAATGCCTGGGAATGTCGTTCAATGTGAAGGCCCTGGGTTCAATACCCAATATCAGAAAAAAAAAAGAAGAAAAAGGAAGAAGAAGAAGAAGAAGAAGAAGAAGAAGAAGAGGAAGAAGAAGAAGAGGAAGAGGAAGAGGAAGAGGAAGAGGAGGAGGAGGAGGAGGAAGAGGAAGAGGAAGAGGAAGGAGGAGGAGGAGGAGGA